>JAAGAY010138165.1:0-34074 GCA_011801015.1 Ardeotis arabs
CCCCGTCCCCTCCCGCTCACATTCTCTTGTTTGAAACATTCGCTGAGGAAGGTTATTTGGATTGCGAGTAAAATCAAACAGGGAGGGGAAGAATGAAAAAAAAAAAAAGTCCACAAACCCAACAACCCAGCAAACCCTTCCATTTTCTATTTACAAAACTCATTGTCATGCTTCACTCAGGCTGTCTGCCTAGCTTGGGGAAATAAATGTGACTGAACCAGAGACAAAGCCGATGCAGCTGTATTTGAATTTCTCAAACACTGTCAAACGTGCTCTTGTCTCATAGTTCTCGGGGTTGTTGTTATTATTATGATCATCATACCTAATGTGAACATACTCCAAAGAGATGTGCTTGGCGGCGTAGAGACCTCGTTCCGATCGGGAATGCACAGAGATTCCTTTAGCAAAAAGCCAAAGGGCGCCTTGGAAGCCTTGGCAAGGAAAACTTGAGACCCATAATTTAATTTTTTTTTTTTTTGGACGTCACTTGTCTTTCCCCGATTCCCGCAGAAGTGGGCAGGTTTGACTGCCCAGTTTCCCAGATGCTAGCCCCCCTTGGCGAGCCAGCGCTGCAGCCCTGGAGGGGAAGCAGAAGCGGAGCAGCAGTCCCTGGCACGGAGAAGGGTGGTCGCTGGATGCCATGTCCGAGCCGTCGTGGCAGCTTCCCTCCCTGCCAGGACGTTTGATTTTACCAGGACTATCACGAAGCCTCCTCGATTCTCTTGGAGAGGAGGAGGCTGAGCCCCGGCGGGGCCACCACGAGAGGTGTCCCTGACGGAATACCTCTGCGCATTCCCGCGTATCCCGCCTTAGCTGCCTGGGCTTCTGGCGAGGATGGGCGAACCCTGCCGCCCCTCCCCAGGCCCCAGGCAACCCCCCTGCCCGGTTGCGGCCCACTGGCCCCGCCGAGCTGCCTCCTCCTCCGCCTGGCTCCGCTGCCGCTGCGGGGAGCGACCCTCCGGTGGTGGTGGTGGGGATCCCGGCTCCTCGGGGGGGAGGCTCAGCCCTCGGGTCCTCTCCTCCTCCCACGCCCCTTGGCACCTCCTTCAAGGCCCACTGCCCCTCCATGTGCCGCCGCCTTGCCAAGCGGCGCCCGGACCGAGGGCTTTGGGAAAAAACTGGGGTCCCGAGGGCCGAGGAGACCGCTTCCAGCCGCCCTGGGCGCAGGCTCAAACCTCGCCACCGGCCTGGGGAGCCTCCTCCCAGCCCCCCTGTTTTCTAAGCGGCTGCTTCGTTGGCAGGCTTCTCAGCGAGCCCTCCCCAGCCCTTCCGTGGGGAAGGGGTCCCGTGTCGCCCCTACCCAGCGGGATCCCCGCCCGGGAGCAGGGCCAGCCCGCTGCAGAGCGCCCGTCGTTTCTTCAACGCCCTTGGCCGTTTTCGTTGCATGGTGTCCTTCAGCCAGTGGAAGCAGGGAAATGAAAAAGTAATGGGATCAATTATTATTTTTATACCATATTTATGGACTGGTAGAAGTAATAACAGTTATTTGCTTTCTCCAAGCGTTTATTTCACACTTGGTATATTTCCTTACAATCGGAAAACCGAAATGGGAAAAATAAGCGCAAATAAATTAAAGTAACGAAAATACATTTTTAGCAAAAGGCGATCCTTCTCCTGTCTAGTTTTCCCGGGTGCATTTCTTCCTCCTGACATTAATTCAAACCAACGAAAGGGCTAAATAGATTAGTCTCTAGCCCTTAAGTCAGACAAGAAGCAAAATAATCATTTACTTGTCTGCCCCCTTCATAAAAAAAAAAAAACAAACCACCAACCTCTTTCCTTCAAATCCAGGATAAAGAACAATCAAAAAGCAAAGTGGGCAGGAACCCGTGTGGGCCTCTCGAAGGTATGGCTCTGGTACCGCTGTTCTCCTCCCACCCTCGTCCTGCAGGGTCCCCTTTTCTCCTTCCCCACCCGGGTTGCGGGATATCAGCTCCCCTCCCTGGCACAGGGCTGGGCGCTGCTCTAACCCCTCCTGCCCTGCCTTTGTCCCTTTTGAGCCTTGTTGGCAGGGCTTCGGCTGCCCCCCCTCCAGCCCTCGGTGCAAGCAGGGGAATGATGCCAGAGCCAGGGAAATAAACGCCACTCTGGGATTTCACAGTCGCCTTAACAGCGCATACGTTGCATACATGGCACACATTAGGGTCATCTCAGCGAGGGAGGGACAGGGAAGGGCAGGGTAGAGGAGAATTAAAAAAAGATACAATTCTTCCATATGCGTCAAGGATTTCAAATAGAATAGTGCTTGATACCAAGGTAACACTTCCCTATTGCCTGCTCTTGGTCTTCTTTAAATTGCTTCATTTCCCATATTCCAGCTATTTATCTTACTGCCAGTGATGGTGTGCAACAGTGCCACAGGTTGGGTGATCTGTGCTAGCCACAGGCAGAAAATAAATGACTACTGGCATGGCCAAAGTCGCCAACAGATGTTCCACTGTGAGTGGTGTGATGTCTTGGTCTGTCCCACTCACATGGAGCAGCTGGGACCTGCCCGCCACTGGGCCACTGCACCAGAGCTGCCCTGGGCTGAGGCTGGGACCAGGGTACTGCTCTGGGCTGAGAGTGGGGCTGGAGACCCTCTGACTAGCAACCTGCACTTCTGCAGCCACCCCTTCATTCATTCATTCCCATCCCCTCTAGCTGCTCCACAGGTTCTTACGGACCAGGACACTCCACCGTTGGATCTTCCAGGGCAAGAGTGAAAAACTCCTGGAGAGGACAGGGCACTTCATCAATCCCTAGAGCTGTTATTTTTGGAAATGTGGTTTTTGTATCAGCCTATAAACCCTCTGCAAAATATGCAGTCTCCAGCCTGTTTTCTCTTTTGAGGATAGCAATGTGCTGCCCTTTTCCCTAGCTACCTAGTCTTTGTTCATGACCATGAGCAATAAATCAGATAGTATTAGCTGGATTTGGAGCCTTCAACATTTTTCTTCCTTTTCTGTGGTCAGGGCTGCACCCCCAGACAAGGTCCCACCAGCACCAAGAGGTACCTGCTGTCAGTGTGCTTCAGGGCCCTAGCCTTGTGCCCTGGCCTTGAAGGACAAGGAAAAGGGCCAAAGACAAAACTCAGCATTTGGCTGGGCCACCATCCCTGCAGATCCCTCCTTGCAGCACAGCCCTCCCTTCTGCAGCATGGCCTGCTTAGGGCTCCAGCATCACGCACCCCCGAGGGAAACCACAGGCTGCTTGATTTCTGGCTCTGCCCTTCAGTCCACCTTTTCCAGCTTTTCAGTACACCTTTCCACCTTTTCCCAGCAGAACCAGCTGGGCTGGCTGGAGGAGTCCTCTGTTCTCTGAGGAAAGACAGGCCACGAGAGAAACACGGTAGCTGGAGGAATCTTTCTGTTTGCAGTTCCGAAAGAAGGGACAGAATAAAGGAGGAAGATGCTTGTTCTTGAGACCCACAGTTCTGGGGCTGCTTTGGTGCAGGGTTACTGCTGGAACAGCTCTGCCTCTGACAATAGCGAACTTGGCACTTAGATAAAGTGCTTCCAATTTGCGAGCCAGTTAATTCTCCTGGTAGCTGTCTGAGACTATAGCCCTATCTTTCAGACAAAGTAAGACAGACAAGTTAAACCTCTATAAAGTTTATAACCACAAATTACTTCATTTTTTTTTTCCCTCAAGTGAACTATTTCAGTTGAGTTAGACAGATTACTTTGTATAATAATAAACCATCTGAAAGCTACCAGGAAGTTTCCAACATATAAAAAACGGCAATCTTATGTAAACTCTGGGAAAGATAATTGTTTGCCCTTGCTGTATGTTTTTCATTCTTGAAGTGTATCTTTTAAGGCATTATATACATTTTGAAATCCCATATATGCATCTTTACAATAGTAATGGCTTTCCACAAGCTCTGTGGGAGGTGACATTTCAGCAAGATACTTCCCCTTGACTTTGTTTATTCCAGCAGTTTAAATTCTACCTCTGGTGATAGCTGTTAACTTGGCAATGTGAAAAGTGCTACATGATGTGTACTGTGCTCAGTCAGCTCATCAGAAGCTTACCAATTATGACCGTGGAGCCCATTATTCCTGCCACAGCACGCCACCCACCATGCATGCCTGGGACAGCTGATCTTCACATGTGCATAAAATCTGAAAGTATGCAGACATTTACACTAGAGCCTCTATAAAGCAAGCACAATAAGTCTGCTGCTTCTTAGAAGCCTTTTTGTTTCCTGTAGTAGCTCATACACAGGCAGCTGTAGATCATTTTGTGCTCCCTGCCTTCCTTGGAACTGTCAAAAAGAGGAGCTTTCGAATCCCATCCTGCAAGGGGACTACGAGCTTTGTACCTGCCAGGCAATCAGGATGTCTGCATTTTGGGCAGAAGACCAAACTGACAGGAAGGCTGTGAAATAAGAGGTTGCAACTATCAGGTTTATCCATCTCACCTGTGGCTTGGTCTCCGTCCATGTCTTCGAGGTGCTTGGGAAAGGAGAAGCAGATTGTGGGACTCAGTTAAATAACAGAAATATGCTGGAACGGCCCACGAGTTGGGCACCTCTGCATTATGAAACGAAGAACTTTGTTAACAAAAGCCTTTGCAAGCCTGTTTCCCCAGGATGAAATCTGATCTCTGTTTAAGATCTCCCAATGATATCAGCGAGGCAAGGTTTAATTCTAGACAGATGCTATTTGTCAAGCACGTAGTGACTGTTCAAGCTTCAAAAATAACGCTACCTTTGAGCATTCATTTTTGTTTGGAATATCCCACTGACCATGCAAAACTCAGATTGAGCTTTTTGTTAAACCGTGATTCGCACTTACCCAAAGACCTTATTTTTCTTTATTTTGAAGAAACTATTTACAAAGCGATTTAGTGCCAGACTCTGTCACCTTTGACTGCAGTCTCTTTTGCATCAGCTAAAATAGAAGTAACTCTGTTCAAGTAAGCAGAGTAACACTAGTGAAAACCCAGAATAAATAATCAGAGAATCAAGCCCTTTGAATAGCAAATGACTCCATAAATAGCCCCATTGATTTCAGTGGTATTTCATGGCATAAGTAGCTACATTAATGGAAACAGCATACAAGACCCTTAGTGCTTGGACAGAGAAAATAAAAAGAACTTATAATTATTTTTTAAAAAATTATTCTGTGATGCATTTGTCAGTTGACATGTTACTAGCTTATTGTATGACTTATCAAACACGGAATCAAGCAAGCTGATGACAAGGATGACTCCTCCGTTAACTGCTGCAACAATTCAACACACCTGTGACACAAAAGCTGTGTCTCTTACTTAAAAAAAAAAAAAAAACCAGAAAGAAAATAAAGCAGCACCAGTGAAATGCTTTCCATTACCCTTAAACAAATGCTTCTTCAAGCAAGAAAGAACAACATTTTAGTGAATGAAGTTGCTCCTTTTTGGTAGTTTTATGGGTAGTGTCAAAATATGAGAATGTCATAATGTGGTCTCCCTGGCTCTATTGCTTTGAATGTCGTGGAAAAAATATTTTTCTTGCTTTTCTTTGAAATCTAGTAAAGAACTAAGTGAATTCCAAACATGCTTTCTTAATTATATTTTTTTGGCTAAACACATTTTTAAAAAATAGAGAAGTGTTCTCTGGAAATCTTTAAGCCTGAATATGAGAACTGGGTCTGGATCCAGAGAGCAGTAAAACACCTACCCAGCTTTAAGTCTTCTGGAGCCAGCAAAACTGTTGCTTTGCTGTGCCCCATTTCTGAAAGTGACTTTGAGCGGTTTGACTCCAGTTCGGGAGCTGGAACATGACGCACAAGAGCAGAGGAAGGAACCGTGATGATCAGGGAGCATCACTGCCTGACTAGCAATGGCATCAGGTCCCCCACACCTTCCTGCCAGTACTGAATTTACTGTCAGCATGCTCAGGGGTGCAGGTGATGTATTTCAAGTACTCAATAAAGAATTTTGCACCCACATATGCGGTACTGCTGAAAACTTTTGTAATTACAGTCATTCTGATGAAAACACATCAGCTCTGTCCTTGCCTTCCTCTCATTGCTTTTCTTTGTATTCTCTTCTTGTCATATCACATAGTAACTGTAAAAAATGCTTTGTCCAAAACACAAAATCTGTGTTCCAAATGCCTCTCTGCTATCAGCAGGAACAGTATTTCAAATAAGCTGCTGGGCATTTGCCTCTATGAATAGCTTCTTCTTTGCTCATGCTGTAAAAAGCTTATGCGTATCTTTTGAGTGCACATTTTTCATTACAAACCTCCAGAGCACAAAAGGAAGGAGTCAAGAAAGGCAAGAAAAAGAGATCTGCTTTATCGCAAACTGTTCTCTGCTGCATTTCCTCAGTTATGACCAAGCTGTAGCTATTTTCTATTCAGTGTGGAGCATTCTTATTCCTGGAAAGTTTTTAAGGGAAGTACTTTGAATAAAGTTGTACAATGCTGATTTTTCAATACTGTCTGAAGCTAGCTTGCCATTTCTTCTCTTTCTGTATGACAGTGACATGACACAAAATGGATAAAACGTTTCCTCTCTATCAGCTGAGGACAAGGCTGTGTACTTGCCCGTACCCGTGCCGCCCTTGCTGTTATCCCATGGCTGAAGGGGAAGCTGATCTGCTTAGACCCCCAGTCTGGGGGAAAAGGCAATGTTTAGTGCTCATAATGCATGTTTGCAGCAGCAGTGGGAGGAGGTTAGGAGAAGGCTGGTCCCTTGCAGTTGAGTTTCATAACCTTTTGGATTAGGACTAACATCTTGCTGGTATAGGCTTCCACTGAATTATTGATACCCTCAAAACAGAGGACAAAGGGAAGCTACTGAGATATTTGTGAACCAACACAGCAGTGAAAGATTCCTGAGAACTAATTTCCCACAACCCCACCACAAGCCTGAGGAATACTTGGTGCTGTCTGTAATTCTGCTCCCTAGTCTCATAAAGACCAGCTCCCTGCTCTTCACAAAGTGGGACTCCAATGTTAAAAAATAAGGAAGTTTCTAATTTACTGGGAAGAAGGTTTCCCAAACTCCCAGAAAACATAAATAAAGATTCAAATAATGCTGTTTTCTGAAAATCACTTATTTCTAAGCAATCTTATGACATCTAGAGGGGAGAGGAATCATGCTAGATTTATCATTTTTTGATGTTTGGAAAAAATTTCTGTGCTCATCAGGGAAAAAAAAAGGTTTGAAAAGGATTTCTCAAAACATTTTCTTGACTGAGTGATTATATTGTGTCTTACTATATTTAAAAAACTGAACAATGTGTAGTGTGAACTACTGGGGGCTTTGAAGGGGTCTTATTTCTAAAACCTTTACGTTTTCCTTTTTTTGTTTTCTGGACTGAAACAAACTTCTTTCCCTTTCCCTTTCCCTTTCCCTTTCCCTTTCCCTTTCCCTTTCCCTTTCCCTTTCCCTTTCCCCTTTTTCCCTTTCCCTTTCCTTTTTTCCCTTTCCCTTTCCTTTTTTCCCTTTCCCTTTCCCTTTTCCTTTTTTTTCCCTCTTCTTTCCTTCTTTCCTTTTTCTTTTTTCTTTCAAACCAGCCAACCAAACAACTAGGCAAAACAATTTTTTTTTCAGTTCTGCTCTGAGATAAATTTACTGCCCAGGACAGTACCAGGTAGGAGCCCAGCAGTCCAACGTTCTCTAATTACCCACAAACCTACCTCTGCAATATCAATGCAACTTGATCTCACTGCATCAGTGACATAGCATCCGGTTTTGCAAGCTTGACAGTGGTGGCATGAGAAGGAGTGAAAATTGACAGGAAGTTGACAGAATACTACTGGGACTACTCTGGAGTTCATCACACAGTCTTATCTCTATGCCTCTAAAAAACTATCAAATTTGTCACCAGAATAGCTGTTACAAGGAACTAACTTAACAGATTTTTTAGGTGTTTGCTGTGAATGAAGTTCAGAAATCACATGGGAAGTGGAACGCATTTGTTTTTTCCATGTGCATGCATTGTGCCGAGTGCAGCAGGGTGCTGAGATGGACTCCTCAGATGCTATCACAGTAACTGCAATATCATGTAGCTGTGTATCTCCTTCAAGCTCCTCTGCAAAACTCTGTAGTGTGATCGCTTAGCTGTCTGTGTTCAAGCTACACGATCTAAAAAGAGAATGCATTTTCTTTTAGATACGAAGCTTATTTTCTTTTCCAGTTGGTGTTCAAAATTCATTGTAATAAGGAGTAATACGATGGTATTGTCGTGGTTCCTTGGCTGTGTATTTGCTTCTGTTGTCTTAATAGAAATAATAAAATAAATTGTTCTGAGAACAGCAGAGCTAATTAAGTGATCTTTTAAGGATTTGTATTTGATATTCTTACATCCTGTTCTTTGCCCCACTGAAGCAAATCTCCCCATTTATGCTGAACTTTATGTCCAACTCCATTAGACTTCCCTTTCCAGTCCCCTCAGCCATCTTTCATGTCTGCAGATATCAGCTGTGCAGAAGACATTACACACTCTTAGTAGTTCAGAGCTACTTTTGCACTGACATGCTGGCAGAATACCTGCTGACTGGACAGCAAGAGGTCAGTCAAAAAATATAACTGCTGAGCTGTGACTGATGCTTTATTCCTAGTGGGATGTCAATCCAGCTCTATGTCCTCTATCCAGCCAGCAAATTCTATGAAAATTGTGAGGTTTCTTATTAAGACTTTGATCTCATTTTCACCTTTGGCTGAAACTGGACAACAATTTTGGAAGTTATGAGGATTGGGGGGTACTGATAGACAGTGAATCAGATGGCTCAATAATGCAGGACATAAAAGGGCTGATTAAAAAAAAAAGTAGATATTCAAAACCAATTATCTCTCAGAAACAAAATAGATTTTAATGGAAAATTAATGTAATTGTATTCCTAATTAATATAAGTACTTCAAAAATTCTACTAAGAAAGTTTTTTGATAGAGTTGGAGTGAGAGAAAAACACATCTTTTAAAGGTGTGATAACAAAATATGCTAGTTATGAGTCCATCTTGGCTGAGAAAAGAACATCTGAATCATGGCATTGACACTGAGATGCTTTCTTTATTTTAAATTTGTGTCTGGCTCGGAGTCTTGCATGCTTGCAGTGTGATTTTAGCTATCTGTTAGTGCATTCAAGCTGTATCATAAATAGCAGTATTGAAAACACACACCACAGGGAAAAGAAATCTGTAACAATACCAGCTGCCATTGTATGATGATGAATTTAAGTTACTACTAACCTCGATAAGTGTTTTTCATAGGGAAACAAGTGGCAAATTTACTGAAGAAAAATTTGTGTAAAACTTTCAAGTTTTCAAGCTAGCTCTAGAAGATCAATGGGAATTTCCCACTTTGATCAATGGGAAAATAATCTGGGACTAATTTTGAAGCTGAATATATCTAGTTTGAGTAAACAGTGAGTAAAAGGAATATGGTAAGAGTTTTCACGTACATAGAAGGGAAATCCTTTTAAGGCAGAAGTTTTAGGGTACATATTCATAAGAAAGAAGAAATAAATTACAGGAAAATTTAAACTGAATATTTAAAATATAAATATTTAAAACCCTTCTAAAGGCTAGAATCTATTAGAGAGGAAAGCCACTTGAAAAACATCAGTAAAAGTTTTATTATCTGAGAAATATGAAAAAAAATTGACTGCATTACCGAAGATATGTACTGAGAAGAAATCTAGTTTTGGAGCGAGAGAGCTTAGATGGTCTCATTATTCATTCACAATTTTAATTTCTATGATTCTATGTCTGAATCTTACGATGAGGTTGCTTTTCTCTTCTGAAGCTAGCTAGCAGATAAAATAACAATGTGTATTATGGCAAACAAGCAGTCAGGTTAGTGTTTGATTTCATGGCCACCGAATATTTTGCTATTAGGACAACAGTCTGTATCCTTGTTTCAAATTCTCTGTTAAAAGTAGGTTGTATTCCAGCTGGTGACTATTATGTCCTGAAGTGGTGTGATTATCTCCAAGGGAAATCTGCAAGAACACAACTATTTCAGGAATCTTTTGTCAAGGACAAAGTCCATACATGCACACATCCCCATCGACTTTGTGTATGTATAGATATTTCCTTTAATGTAGAATTATAATTACAGGTGATATTTTAGCATAACTGAAAGTAAATAGTTTCTCTTTGGAAGGATATAGGGTCAGTTGCAGGATGTAGGAACAAACACAGCAAAAATAAAGTTGCAGGATTCTAAACATACAATGTATTAAACAAATCCACATTACTAAACTCGCTTGCTTCAGAGGTGTTTTCAAGATACATGAAGTGAAGAAGAGCGTCGGTTCATAACAGGAAGAACAAGACTTTTGAATCAGATGTAGTTTAACTTAGTAAGAGTAAGTGAGTAAGCTTGTAAAGTCTTACTGAGCTTTTCAAAGCAAAAATAATGTATTTGCACTGTCAGAGACTTCACTAGAAAATAGGCTCATGTAAGCAGTTAGGAAGTAAATGTAACTTTCATCTGGGATTGCAACCTGTAGGCTGCTTGGCATAGTGTCACATAGCTAGTTACAGAAAAGCTACTGGCTTCATTGATGTCATTTGGATTTCTACCATTGTCTTAGAGGTGACAAAGTCTCATAGGTAGTTTTTATAAATTGTCTGAAATCCACAGGTAAGATTTTTTTTTTTCATTGCGTTTTGGCTCCTGGTATTTAAGGCAATAAAGAGAGTCGGTAGGCTTGATCAAGCACAGACCTTCTGGGTTGCACAGCTGACCCTAACAGGCCAGCATAGGACTGAAAACTTCCTCAAACAAGGCCTCTTGGCCCTGAAGGCCCCAGCTGAACTGCTATACAGGGAGGGCAAAATCTTTTCCTTTCGGGTGCTCTAGGCTGCTGCATTAAGAGCTTTGGAAGGTATGGGCACATCCAGGGCTTCCTGCATAGTGCCTGGTCCTAGTGGAAAGACCTCTTCCTGAGACTGGGACAAAGCTTGAGCTGTTTTCTGATGGACTCGTGCCAATCAGTCATAGCACAGATGTCATGCTCTTAGTATAAATACTGCACAACAACGTTCAGCTAACGTATAGCTCTTTCAGAAATGTATTTACTTGGCATCAGCTACAGCAGCCCCGAGGTACCATTAACCTCTGCTGAAACACAGGATTGCAGAGATCTGCCAAACCGATCTGTGGCAAAACCGAGATTTCCAGGCCTGTTCAATTCAGAGAGCTGTTTCTTATTGAATGGTTTGTTTTTCCAGCACAAATAAGGGTCAATCAACATTTTCAAATAACACATAAATGTACCAGTTTTATTAGAATTTATCTCACTAACATTTTTACACCGACCCATGAAAATCAACCGAAGATAATAGCAGGAATAATCGACCAAAGAGTAGCAGTTCCTTTAATCAGTGGAACATGATGATTAAATCAAAAGCTTTAGATCTGTGGATATCATCAATGGTCTTTTGTCTATTAATAACAATATATGATCAGTGAATTTTAAAAACACTGTTGCTAAAGGGTGAAATGTCTACATCTACATGGAGAAAGTTCAGAACAGTATTATTTGTAATTAAATCCATTAACTGTACTCTGGGCAGTTTTTCAAGTGACTTAGATTAAAATATATTACTGAAGTACAGCAATACTTACAAAGAAAAATGCTCAAATCCTACAATTTCTTAACATTCAAGTATACTTTCCTTGGACTCCTTGTTGTTCTAAATAGGATCCAAACTGTAACGTTTCAACTGAAAAAAAAAAAGAATAACAGAAACCAGCACGACAAAATGTTGCTAATGAAAGGCTTAATTTTGCTTTATAAACATTGGCAGATACATCCCACAGAACTGAAGCTTCAGAGATACCATCGCTTCCTCTTTCTGTGCTGTAGCCACAGGGACAGTGAGCTTTCTTTTACACCCTTTAAGCATAACAAATCTCTTTTGCACAAGAAAACATGCAAGCTTGTATGGAACTTGCTAACCTAGGAAAGATAGCCAGTGTATGAAAGCAAGGGCAAGCATACGCTGACTGTTAGCACAGTCTGTAGAGCTTTCAGAACACAAGGTATATCTTTGCACCAAACACCATTGCACAGTGCAGAGTTACTTCGTATGTATTAGTGCATTTAAAGATGTAGTAAAAGACTATTTGTGCATACAAAGGACATGAGAAGATATGATTCTTCTGTTTCCTGAGCCTGGAGGGAAGGCAGATTACAATTTTCTGTGGCAATATTTAGTGGCCTTAGCTCACAGATCCTCCCTTTTCTTTCCACTCTTCCTTCAGTCACTGAGCTATAGTTTCCAAAGGAAAAGTCTTTTATAGGCAATGACGTCTTACTTGTTTATCTGTCCTGTGTATTGGCCAGCCAAGAATCTTATGAAAAACAGATGTGATTTTCTAAGTAATGATAGTATCAAAACTTAACCACAAGGAGACCTAATGACAGTTGCATAAGCATCTCAGTATTTACACTTCGCTGCTATTGAATGCAACCACTAATTTTGTGTACCCTGATTGTCTTATTAAAATAGATACTTTGTATTAATTTATTAACTCAGAATACATTTTACAAGAATTCTGTAGAAAAGTGGGCACAAGGCTGTTTAACATCATGTAGGCATAAGATTTGGATTTGGGACACAGTACACATTAATGAGCTGGAAAAGTGGCACCAGAGACATGTTTATTCTCTACATGGGGAAAGTCTGTAGGGACAGTATGAGCATCTGAACAACAACAGTCTTCCGCGTTAGCTGACTGACCACAGAGACTGGAACACAAAGGTAGTCCAGCTACCACGGCCTGAACATGGTCACTATTTCACATAGAAATAGTGTGGCTACCCATGTAGATGATACCCAGTGAGGAGGAGTATGAGAGGTGGAAGGAAGCATGGCTGCCTGCACAGGTGTCCTAGAAGTATGTTAAACTGAGTATAATATATCAGCCAGTGCTTTTGAGCTCTTAGCCACAAAAAGGCAGAGGTGAGCAATTTTATGCTTTAAGCAAAGCACAAATAAAGGTAAAATATTTTAGAGGATCTATTAAATTAATTGGTTATAAGTGTGAAATCTTTGCACTTGCATTGTTTGCTACAAGTCCTTTAAACTTAATTGCAGTTTCTTTAAAAATCTTTTTTATCCCTCAATTATTTCAGCCCTTTCTTACTTGAATCTGTCATTTTCATTTTGTAAGTGCTCGTATACTATTCAACTTTTTTCCTGTCCTGAGCACTTTCGGTGTATCTATTTCTCTACCTTTTATAGAACCATTGCCTTTAATATCAACAGCTTTTCTATACTTCTTTCTGACTGCAGCTCATTTGTTGAGAATATACTGATAATTTTAACTTTTAACTTTTTTATTTTTTTAATGTGAAGGGATCCTAGTTTATCACAAATTGCCATAAATTCAAAAGTACAATGTGCTGTCGGCAAGTCATAAGTATCCAATATGTACTCTTCTTTCATTTTTCCGATCATCTCTATTTAGTTCTGTTAGCACTTTCTCAGAACAGAAAGTAGTCCGTTTAGAAATGATTGGATCATCTGTTTTACCCTCAGCCAAGTGACATTCATTCACCCATTAATAGTCCTTTTTTTCCCATCCAGATGTCACCAAGAAATAATTTTTTTCAACTTAAAAGAAAACACCAAAAACCACAGGATAATGGGAAATGAACAAGTGCAATTAATTATTTCATACTGTAAAAATTATTAATTTTTAATAACGTCAGAACTTAAAGAAAAGGGAGTGAAGGAAGAACACTGGAAAAATTGGCAGATAAGTAAATGACTACTGTAATTTCCTTGGGGAAAACATGTGCTTTCTCAGGCTATAGCTCTACATCAGAAAGTCTAATATAGACCAATAACTTCTACGTAGTTAGAACTGCAATAAGTCTTCTATTTTGAGGCATCTTTTTACTGTCTTCGTTCATTTAAGAGATTTTTATTTTTTCAGAACAGTAAAGTTAGCCCTTCAGACAAAGTAAATGCACTTCATCCTAGCTCTTTGGGCAGAAATGGAACAAATAGTTTTTTAATTTGAAAAAAATGGAAAGCAACTTTTCTAAAAATGTGAAGAGGGTAGTGTGTCTTGGTGTTCTTTAGGTGAAAGGAGAGCTACAGCTGAAGTTTGCTGAAATGTGGTTTGGATAGGGATAATTTTTCCTTCAGTTCTCACCAATGCTTCTCTGAGAGGAAACCAACTCCCTATCCAATGCTGTTTTTCCTGTTCTGTCCTAGGTCTGGGTGGTGTTTTTCATAGTATCATAAATGGTAGTAATTTTTTTTTTTTTAGCATATCAAAATGAGATACTTAGTTTGTTATTGAACCATGCTGAACTTTTTAACAGTGATTCTTACCACAAACAGGTCATTAGCTTTGGGCCCAAGGCTTGTTTTTAGACCAGAAGGGGTAGTCCAGTCTAGTTTGATACTCTTGCCTTCTTGTTCTTTCTCCAAAGGAAATTATTGTGTGCATTGCAATGTTGGGTTTTTTTTGGTTTTTTTTTTTTTTTACAGATGATATACATCCTCATAAGATCACCATGCCATCATGCTGAGGAACTAAGCTGCAAGAAGGTGGATGTTTTAATCAGATCTGAAGGTGATTAATATGGGATCATTCCTGAGAATTACCATCAATGCCTTGAGGTGGGTGTTGAAAAATCTCCATCTCCTGTATGAAGCATGCTACAAAATTATAATAAAGAAATAATCATGGTGTCAGAGAGTGAGATTTTGCAAGAATGATTCGGTTATCTTTTAGGCACACTAAGCAGCTTGAGTACCTTAAAGACATGGAATCTACCGTAGGAATTAGGCTTCAGTTTGTTAAGTGTGAAGACATCTATCTTTGACCAGCTAGGCTTTTTATAAAAGGAATGAGAAGGAAGAGTTAGATGTCTCAGAAGAGAATACCACAATTTGTAACACATAAACTCATTTAAGACCATGAACTCTCCCATGCAGCACTCTATACAGAGTGTTGAAAGATCGGAACAGTCAGTGTTCTGAATGGACCCTGGTGTTCATACGTACTCTGAGGATAAAGCAGTCTGTACTTGTAGGGGTAAGTCAGATGGCATGTGTACAATGGCTCCAATGCACCCACTTAGAAATCCATTGAATATGACACACTATCTATCTTAAAGAAAAGTGTCCGACTACCTGTACAAAATGAAAATAAAAAATCACGTTCCACGTGCTTTTTACAAAAGATAAAGGAGCTGAACATGGAAAATCCAGTACTATGCAGGATGTTGAACAAGTGTAGCGCTGGCTGATAGGCTCTCGGAGACCAGTTCCTGGGCTGTTGTCTGAGGATTGTATTTTTCCAAATTTTTTAACAGAACACTTGCCTTTCTATGAAGCTTTCTGATAAAAGTGATTATGTCCTCCTATAGAATATATGTATTCATAAATAGATTAGAAGTTAAACCTTTATGTTGTTGAACACTTCTAAACTATTACCACTGACTTTGGTTTTTGCTAAACAAGAGTTTATTATTTTACAGAGGTAAATATGAACAATTTACATTCTTACAGTTTACTGAAGTATATTTAACATGGGAAACAGCAATTGTGCTATTAGCATGTAATATAACATAAGGGAAAAAATTCCTGGAGAAATAACAGAGCAGTAGCAAAGACAGTAGCTGGAACCTGGAGACATGGGGTAACTGGAAGAGAACATCTAATTCTACATACAATGGTTTCAGCATGTTTGAAACTGGCTACAGAGAACATAGAAGAACCAATTAAAAGCATACATGGTGATATTCAGGTTTATCTGTTTCAAACTTTCTGTCAATAGGCAACATTTGTTTTTGAAGTAGCTAGTAAAATACAGAATGACAAAACAATATTCTGAGTACAGTATTCAACGGCTTCAAAGGAGTAATAAAATTGTTGAGAGCTGGTTGCTGTTGTTTCCCCTTTTTTCTATCTTGGACTTGAACTTTTCATCATTATCTTCTCCCTATTTATGGCTTAATTTTATTTTATAAGTTTGGAAATACAGAATAAAAGTGATCCTCATATTATATCTGTTTATACATACGTATTTTCCTGAAAGCAAGAATGGACACTTTCTTCATTTTGGACTTTTGTAGTAGTGTTTGTGTATGAGACAAGTAGACTAAGATGTAAAGAAGTTATCCTGTTGACTTTAAAACATCAGTGTGATCAATTAGTCTCTTCCAAAATTATGAATCACAGCTTATAGTAAGTATTTCTTAAAATAATGAAGTAAAACTGTATATACAAGATATAAATATCTATATTAATAAAATACTTGGATTTACTATTCATTTTCTTTTTCATAGAATCATAGAATCATAGAATGGTTAGGGTTGGAAGGGACCTTCAAAGGTCATCTAGTCCAACCCCCCTGCAAGGAGCAGGGACATCCCCCACTAGATCAGGTCGCTCAGAGCCCCATCCAGCCTGGCCTTGAATGTTTCCAGGGATGGGGCATCCACCACCTCTCTGGGCAACCTGTTCCAGTGATCTACAACTCTCATAGTGAAAAATTTTTTCCTAATGTCCAATCTAAATCTACCCCCCTCTATTTTAAAACCATTGCCCCTCGTCCTATCACAGCAGGCCCTACTGAACAGTCTCTCCCCATCTTTCTTGTAGGCCCCCTTGAGGTACTGGAAGACCGCTATCAGGTCTCCCCGGAGCCTCCTCTTCTCCAGGCTGAACAGCCCCAACTCTCTCAGCCTTTCTTCATAGGAGAGGTGCTCCATCCCTCTTATCATCTTTGTGGCCCTCCTCTGGACCTTCTCCATCTGGTCCATGTCCTTCTTATGTTGGGGGCTCCAGAACTGGACACAGTGGGGGCTCCAGAACTGGACACATTTTTTTTACTTATATCTCATACGATTTGCTTCTCTGTGTCTGTGGTACTTCAGTGGCATATAGTCCAATATTACATCGGTTAATATGTTTTATTCTTCAGCACTTTGCTTCTAGTTTTCTGTTCTGGGGTTTACAGACCTTAACTGTAGTTACCCACAGTTTCCTCACAGTTTGACTTTCACTGGTTTGTGATATAATTCTGCTTACTCTGTGAAGTATCTTACACAGCATGTAGGTTCGCTAATGCACAGAGTATTTCTCAAAACAAGGGTGACAAAAATGAGTCTACGTATACCTGGTCAGTTAAACATTGGTAATAATAAGACAGCTGCGTAATGTTTACACTGATTGCTTTTAATCTAAAACTATATTAATTCTCCAAATCTTTAATAAAATTACCTAGTGTTTTAGTTTTTTGGGTTTTTTTTTTTTGCAATCCTACCTGAAGGTTGCCTTGCTTTCTAAACTGGTAATGTTCCCAGTAGCTGCTGGGTATCACACTGCTCATTGCCTGCATGTGGCTGCCTGCCACATCTGGGCATCTTACAACAAGAGGGAAACTGATGATATCCCACCTCAAAGTCTCTTTAGCAGAGGCAGAACGAAGGAGCATGGCTGTGACTACCTGATGCCACAGCGGGCCTCAGTAGTAATATTCTCCCGGTGATATTTTTTCTGGCCTAACGTAAGTCAGTCATGCATAGGAGTCATCCCTGTAAATATGACCTCTTAAACCAGGAAACGTAAAATACTCATAGGCAACTTAAACTTTGTATTTTACATGAACATTAACCTGCTTCTGACCTTAGAGTGTACTGGTTACAGTTTGGTTGGGTGGCAGGATCTGTATTCAAGAGAAACAGAGCAATTCTGTGGAGGCATTTGAAACAGTTTTCAAAGTCTTGTTCACTGTAGATGAGATTGTTAAGTTCGTTATACAGGAATGAGTAATTTTTAGATAAGTGTATTAGGTCTCCCAAGTGATTTGCATGTATAATCAAATGAAAAAAAGCTCTGAAATATTGAAACTCCAGATGAGAAAAGTGAGATTCTATTAAGAAAGAAAGAACCTCCACATTTATAGCACATTCAGAGAACATATCAGAGTATAAATTTAATGCAATGCAGCAATGCTCATCTTACTTTAAAGGTAATTATATAGAAAAAGGGGCATTTAAAATGTATAAGTTGAGGCTTTTTTGCACTCATACAGCATATAATTAACAAAGTTCTTTAAACCTATTCATAAAAGAAAGTAATAAACCACTTGTAAATAATGGCAGTCTCATATTCTTTACAGTTAAATGTCAATAATCTGAATATCTTTTTTATACTCAGTTATAAAACTACATTTTTGACATATTAAGTAGAAACAAGTATTACCAGTGTGGCATTTCAATTTTCTAGAGATTTAGACATATTAATATAAAAAGGATACAAAATGAAGAACTGTAGCTATAGAAAACTGGAATGCTTATAAATTAAGTCAATATTCTGCCTGCAAAACACAAAGCGATATCAGAAAAGTGAAGTTGCGGAACATTTCATAGCAAAATTAAAAGATGTAGGTGTTGAGACCTTAAAATACTGAACTGTAGGTGCAGAACAAGGGAGCAAGAGAACTACAAAGGAAAGTACCACAGCTTATAGTTTTGTACAGATCAATTAATAATGATTTGTTTTGCAGCAATTACTGAATTCTCACAAGACTAGTTTGAAAAACAAATCCAGTTTTCTTCAATGCTCATTGATTCTCATTCTTTTAGGAGTAAACACTTCTCAGAAATAAGGAGAAAAGGGGGGGAATAGGGAGAGATTAAAGAAAATATAAAGTAATGAAGGAAAAGAGCACGGATCATAAGTTATTTTGGACTTGTTTTTGGTTTGATTTTATTTTTTTTTCTTCCTCACTTCTCTCTCTGAGAATCTGTATTGCACAGCAGACCCCTGTTCTGACATATGCTGTCTTGATTAGCCAAAGTGTAGGATGCTTCCAACAGATTCTTCTCTGTTTGACCTTGCCCTTGAGCTTGTGGATCCCTAAGTAGGGATATACAGATATGAGAAGAGAAATACTACTTGCCAGGTCCTACCAAAGCAACAGAGAGACTGGGCTAGATTGAAGGTTGCAAGCCTGGAATAAACTCAGATTAAATTAGGGTTGGATTTTTTTTTTCCTCTGATCTGACTGCATATGTTTAAATTTCAATCTTTAGGAACATCTAAGATTTCTTCCATGTTTACTACTGGCCATTGAAGACATAGCACTTTGCTAGTTTGTAGCAAGAAGTGAGAAAAAAATCAATACTCCCTTAAAATAAGCTTCAGTTTCCATTGCTACAATTCACAGACTGTACCTTGAGAGCACAGTTTATGTTGCACCAAACCTTACATTCTTGGACTGGTTAGTTTTCCACAAAATAGGCTGAATATGTAAATTCTTATTAGAATGATTCAAAAAAAAATATTGTTTAAAGTAAAAGAATGTATTATCATAGGTAAGGTTTTCCAAAGGACTTATTTCCCTGTTAGAACCACCAAAATTTCTTCCTTATATTTTAAAGATAAATGGAAATTATGTCCAAGCAGTCTTCCATATTCTATTTAAGATATTGTATAGATACAATATATTGTACAGATAGATAAATTTATATCTATTTATTTATCTGTATACATCTATGTACATACACATACATGCATGCTTATTTTTCAAGATACATTGAAATAAAGTGATTGAAATAGATAAACAAAAATTTTTGCTATTCAGTTTTATTTTATGATGAAAGAAATCACTTTTTTCTTTATCAACACTACCCATTACTTTTGAAAGGCAAAGGGCAAATTCTCTTCACTCTTGCAGATTTTCCAAGAGCTGAACTAGGCTTTAGTCATCTAACACAGGAATTAAAATAACATTTGCTGTTAGGTTGGGTTTATACTGGGTTGTTCCAGTTACTTCTTCCTATGTGCACCTCAAGACAATCTTCTATGTGCATGAAATCTGTCCTAAGATGAGAGAAGTCACTTTCCCCTCTGCCTGTGTGTAGTTCAAATTCACTATATTGCTCCTTCAGATCACCCAGTGTGTGATTGCCTACACTGAGAAGGGTGGAAAATGAGCAGTCAGGCAGCAACTGTGGACTGGCAAGAAATTTAGGGAAATATTTAATTGAGGTTTTTGTAGCTTAAAATTCTGGATCAATATGGAATCAGCACCAGAAAATCCTTCCCTGGGGCAAAATCTGCTGGTACATCTGATTCCTCTTTTTGCTTCATTTCCATGCTGGAATGAAGAAAACTGAAACAAATGAACAAATTTCATTTTGATGCCAAAGTAGCGTCACTGCAATGTGGGGAGGATCTGAAAGACCAGAAATCTGGTTTATAGAAAGGAGATTCAGACTTCTCCAACACTTAGCTTGATCAGACTTCTGAGCTGAATTTCCCCTGCGCTTGCTAGTGACAAGAAACTAGATAATAGCAAGTTAGGAGACTGGAGGTGCAAGTGCTACAAGAATATAAACCTCACACAAACTAAATACATTTTTGATTAATATCTAAAATTGTAAGTTAAAGAATACCCATGTGACAAAGTTGATCCTATTTTTTGATCTCATCTGTTTTTTTTTTTTAATTAAAGCTATCAACCGTACTTGGAATTGTTGCAATAATTAGTGATCATGCAGCAAAAGTGCATACCTACTTCAAAGACATCACTGCTACTTTCTGAATTTAAACATGATGGTATGATATGGGATTATTGAACTGGTAACCCAGTGATCATTCTTTTTTTTTTCCTTTCTTCCACTCCAAACAGTAATTTATTCATGGGATGGGAATCTTTGTCTGCTTTTTGAACTCAAACCTTGACACTGTGAAGCAAGCTGCTATGTTGATATTCATGATTTGGGAATTGAAAGCTGTTTGCTCTTTCAATCTCCTAAAATTTGAATTTAATATTTTATTGAATGTACCATAGTCATTCCTTCATTTGTGAAGTGAATAAACATGAAAGAAAAATGACATAGACAATTTTAGGTCCAAAGGCCGAAGAATGTACGTGCACAAGTGAAATAGGGAGTAAAAAAAAAATCTAAGCCATTTAAATCATAGAAAATTCATCAGACATTTTTCTGATGTAAAAGAAACATAACTCTACTTACATTAATGCTAATTCCCTAGTGTGACTCTGTAAATCTTGTTCTTTTCACTTTACTTGGATGGAAAACTATTCAAGAAAGTAACTTACCACTTTACTGTTGTGCAGTATGACACTGTTTCTACAAAAATCACCATTTCAGTAACTTGTTCCGGGAGAAATCCAATGAGTTAAACATCTCGAGTTACTAATTTTTACTCCTTCACCACTTTGACAAGAGTTTCTTGAACCTTGATTAAAAGTTCTTTCTCATCCTTGCAGGGCACCTGGAAGCTCATCAAGTCCAGGTTATTTTGAGCTGTGAGTGGGTGGGAGGTAGTAGAATGCGAATTGGATTCTCATGTTTGATGGATTATTGTGATGGTAAGGAAGACCCAGCTAATCACAGCACAACCACTGGCCTGAGCAGATGTGAAAACGCAAGTGTAGTTCTGCCATTTAAAGTATTAACAGTAGCAGCACAGAAGTAACAGTGCTATTTATAGAAATAGACTTGTTTAAATACAGGAAAGGGACACCAGGAAGACTAAAAAGATGGAGTAAGTGTCGGACAGCAAAGGGTAGAACAAAATAATAGAGTGTACTTAAGAATAAGAAAACTGGACAGTGACTTTTAGTGTGAATAACTTAACAGAGTGAAGAAAAATCTGAGAAAGGAACGGTAAAATCAGTGATTAGAAGCTGAAGTTAGATCAATTCAATTCAGAAAGGAGAAGATATATTTAACAGGAAGGATGATTCATGCAAATTGTTGCAAGGAGTCATCTAATTACAAAAGTAATTACCTCAATGCAAATGTACCTTTGTTAGGCTGTGAGGTACAAAAGCACATCAAGTGACCTATTGGTCTTTTTTGACCTTAAACTCTACTGATGTATCACAAAATACCGTAGACATCTTTACTGTTCAAGTCCCTTATCTGAGAGTTCATGGGAGGCTCTTAAAATATGGAATAGATTCTTGTTCTAGTTATTTTTCTGAAAGTTTCAGGAATGAAAAAGTTCTACCCGTAGATATGATGGTTCATCTTCAGGCCTCAGAATTGGTGCTCTGCCAAGATCAAAAGAACAGGCGCTACTGCTTGCTGCTGTTGTAGAGTCTGCAAACTCAGGGAGGCATCTGTAGTTTTGCTTAGCTTTATGTGAAAAATAAAGGAAAGATACATATATAAAGTACAATGAATTAATATAGATGCTGATTTAGTACCAATAATACTAATACATAGAATTAAACTAAACAAAGCTATTAAGGAAATCAGTCAGAAGTGTGTCTGATCAGTCAGAATTGCAAGTTGGCAGAAAATATGCCCCCACGGGAGAAGCACGAGATATTTTAAAAGAACAGTGGATGAAACAGTAATTGTAAAAGGACACCTGCTTATCCTTTGAAAAATAACAGGTTTATTTTTACAAGATCTGAAATGAAGGACTAAGTCTAGTATAAAAGTTCATCTCTCAGAAAGGAAGAAGGCTGAAGCAGGCAGTGTTTTTTGGGGGAAGGGATGCTGTGGTAGAGGCACGCCAAGAAAGAAGGGAACTGTCTTTCCTTAGCAGTTGGAGGCAGAATTTGTACCAGAGCCATGATACTAAGGCTGAATCACTAGAGGATGTGTTTAAAACAGCTTGGTCTATTCAAGTTTTAGAAGAGCTGATGAACTGCATTTTCAGTGGGGAGAAAAAAAAAAAGATTTTTAAAAAAAAAAAAGCAAAGCAAAACTATAGCAAGGCTGGAGCAGGAGGCCCATATGCTGAGTTTCTGAGTAGCCGTTAAAGTGATAGTAAAGGTAAGAAGCTTTTGCCACTTATTTTTTGCTACTTTTTCATTACATGTGCATGTGGAAAGAAGACAGGATGTTATTAAACTGACATCCTGCCCCACCTGCCAGAATGTCTTGTTATGGCTTCAAAGTCTAGATTCACACAGCAGAAGGCACTGTCTGCTTTACTCACTTGCACACTAGTAAGGGCTCTCATGCAGCCTGTGGGAAACCTGGGCTCAAATCCCTCTTCTGCTGTTGGAAGACTAGAAAATATAAGTCTTTTTCATTTCGTTGGTAAAAAGAAATTCAATTGCCAGACTGTAGGGTATTTTAAAATTGAGAACTTCTCAGTCTCTTCTGTTAGTTCTTTTTCATTTCACATGTCATACTTAGATGTTCTTTGAGTTCAAACAAAAATAGCTATCTAGTGCCTTCAACACCTGCCTGAAAGATGGAGAATCCGAGTTTTTTGGTCCTGTTTGACTTAATGGTAGACACAAACAGAATCTGTGTCAACTTGCTCTCACTCCTCAGTGCGCGAGCCATGGTGCTGCTCTCACCACGGCTGTCGCTCAAGGCAGCACCACCAGTGTTCCCAAAGGAGGAACTTCTTGATGACACACAAGGGTGAAACCTCTTGATGGGATTCAAACTGCAGCTCTGGCCAAAGACAATTGCCGGTAAACTTTCTTTTGCCTACATGGATCACATTTTGGACTTTGGTTTGCAGGTGCCAGCTCTGCTCACTAACTTCCCAGCTCCTGCCTGTCTGTCTTGTCTATTCTTTCTCCAGTCTTACCCATAATCTCTATATTTGACTGGATTTTTTTTTGTGTGTTACATTCCATCTTCTTTTGATCCTCTCTATGTTATTCTGTCTTCCTCAGAATGGCCTGGTTTTGTTTCTAACTGTGATTTCTATTTGCAGTAAAAGTCTTCAGGAAACCAGCAGGCTCTAAAATTCCCGGTACTATTTTTGATATACAAATCTCACACATTGATGGAAAGATCCAGAGGTAATAGCAAAGACAACATATCCAAGCTATTGAGGTCTGTTTCATGTTTTTCTTTGAAATAGTTATCAATTCCTAGGATGTGAAAAAGTTTATTATGAAAATTTTGAATAGACTATACTATTCTAACAAACTATTCCTGCTTCATCTTTCCTTTTATGCAGATATCAAATTGCAGATCTTTGTCAGAAATTAGTTATCTCAGCAGGGTGCAGAACAATAATTATTCATGCCAGGACTGCAGTGATAGACATTACTCATAACGACTCAAATTAATCATAAGGCATATGATTGATGATGAGTACATCAAATTGTGCAATGTGGACGCATGAGGACTGTGGATATTGTTAAACATGTCTTTGATCCAAAATCAGAGGTGATTTTTTTGAGAGAGCTCAAATCATCTGGCTATTTTATTTAGTCATTAATATGGATCCGCATAGCAAATAAAGGCAATCAAAGGCACTTCAGTTGCCACTGGCAACTTTAAAATCTTTGAAAGAAGAGGCTATAAACATTATTGCTTCACCACAGAATATTGTCAGTGAAACACTCCAGGCATGCCAAGATAACATTGTATGCTTAGGATCCATATATGGGTCTTAAGGTTTTATGGGTGATGTCTCAGGTCTAAGAGAAACTGAAAAAAAACCCCAAACCAAACCAAACACTTAAAGATTATTTTGATTAAGTAGAAGAAGGATTTGACTTTTCTACTTTTAGGACTTTTCTTTCCTTAATAATATACTGTTAGGTGATAATGAAGGGTCAGATTGATGCCTAGGTTTATCTGTCCTTCCTGGAGCCCTGTCTCCACATGACCTTCATAGATTCTAAGCTTGTCACAGGATGGAGAATACAGGCTTTTCACTTAGAACTCATTTCTTTTTCATGTCCTCTGCACACATGAGGAGGGTGTGAAAGTAGTCTTGGCTCTTGCCCCTCAACATGGCAGAGATCTAAGCTGATCTGGCAGGGATGGTAAATAGTCTATACTATAGAGCATTTGCAGATTACTTTCTTTCTGGAGCAAGTAGGCAGCTGAGGCTGAGAAAGGGGTTGGAACTTTCTGAGTCACAGTTTCTTCCTCTGCTTACTCTGGAGGTGCTGTAACTACTTGCTGTCCCAGACATGGGCAATTGAACACAGGCTCAATTTGGCCTTCAATAAAGAAGAAATCATGAGTCTGAGAAAAATTGTTCCATTTCATGAACCAATTTTCTCATGAGAAGACACAGCACATCTACAGAATTTCTGCAAACAGCATAGAAGACAGATGTATATTATCTGTGATGAGAGGAAATGGCTGAATTGCTTATTGGGAAAAAATTAGATTCCTTGATGACTCATTATTTCAGAAATTGCCTGTCAAGTTAATAGGTAGACTTTATTATTATTATCGCTTATTATTTCTATTACAGCAGCACTCAGGGGCTGCAGTCAAAAACTGGAGTCTCACTGTGCTAAGCACCATGTACAAATAAAATCTTCAGATGGTCTCTGCCCCAAGAAGCTTACTGTTTTGAATCCTCAGATTGCAAAAATTTGGGTACATATTTTATTTCAAGTCTCTGGGTAAGTATTTTAAAATCACTTCTAGTGCTGCTAATCAATAAAGTGCTTTCTACAAACAAACTGCTGACATATTCTGCCTTTTTTTTTCAAGAAATTTTTTATAGCAGAGGAAATAGCTTGAAACGGTAGAACAATTCAAAAGCATCCAAATTTATGTTTGTCCTTAGCAGCCGGAGGTGTAAGAAAACGCCTGATGAACTCTGATGAAGAAACCTGGACAACTTGTAAAAGTACTGACTGCTGTGGATCTGATTAGTTCTAAATCTTCAAGAGATGCTTAAATGGACAGATTCTATAATAATATTTTTAGGTTGATGAAACACGTATGGTCAGTATACATATACATAAGATACCATTTGCCAAATGATGAGTTCCTTAAAAATATTACTTTTTTAACATTATCAAGTTAAAAACATAGCATTAAAGGAAGCCATTCAGTACTTGGACCAGTAGAAAAATATTGTACCATCTATTAGTTCTAGGAAATAAAGAGAAGATAAATTCTTAAAAAGCTGATATTTTAATAGATGCTGAATAATAAGCAAATCATTAGGTACTCTGTCGTGATGCCTTTACAGCTTTGCCTGTATTTTTAGTAGTAACTATATATCCATAACTCCCACCTCCATATCTTGTCCATTATTTTTTCTTACTTAATTTGGTAACTCTAATTGACAATAATTTCAGACTCACTGTATCTTCTTAAAGTAATTTATATCACATTCACCTAGCAGTGTGAGCTGCCTACTCCTTGTATTTCAATGGAGGTTTTCAAAGAGAACATTTTGTTAGGAGTGTATTCACTGCTTAATTTAGTAGGTTCAAAAATTACCTTGATAGTCTATAAAAATAAAATTACACCAATTGCAAACCAGTCTATTGGCACAAGTGGAATCACACTTATTTGCCTCAGGCCTGACTTTGACATTGTCCTTTAATATTAGTCTAATTAATATATATTTGATATTGAGTAGTTTGCTTCTTAAAAATGTACCTTTCAAAATCACAGAGGCAGAAGTTACTCAGTATTCTTTTCTGGAATGTAAAAATGTGAGATTTTTAAAGCAAAGGTTAAGAGCTGCTTTTACATCTACTTTATATTCCTGTATAGTACACTACCAAAGCTTCTTTGGTGGCATGTCCTAAGGGCAAATGAGGAAAAACTTTAAAGACTTGTGATTTAGACTTTTCCATTCCAGATTTTAATTGAACTGTTCATTAATATTCCAACTCTAGAGTATGATTTTCTCTTGGTGTTACCTGAAGGCTATTGCTCCTTCCAGTCAATCGCACTGTACCATTTTTTTCAGCTTTTCTTAGTGTAGTGTATTTTATTTACAGAATTAACTGCCCTGTCCCATAAAATTCATTGCAATACAATGTAATGTGCATCACCAACCTGCCCAATGAAATGCATCAGATTTCAGTAAAGGTGAGAATAGAACCTCACAACTTTTTAAGCATTTCATCCCAGTGCCTTAAATCATAGAATCATAGAATCATAGAATCATAGAATCATAGAATCATAGAATCATAGAATCATAGAATGGTTAGGGTTGGAAGGGACCTTCAAAGGTCATCTAGTCCAAACCCCCTGCAAGGAGCAGGGACATCCCCCACTAGATCAGGTTGCTCAGAGCCTCATCCAGCCTGGCCTTGAACGTTTTCAGGGATGGGGCATCTACCACCTCTCTGGGCAACCTGTTCCAGTGTTCTACAACTCGCATTGTAAAAATGTTTTTCCTAATATCCAATCTAAATCTACCTCCCTCTATTTTAAAACCATTACCCCTTGTCCTATCACAACAGGCCCTACTGAACAGCCTCTCCCCATCTTGTAGGCCCCCTTGAGGTACTGGAAGACCGCTATCAGGTCTCCCCGGAGCCTCCTCTTCTCCAGGCTGAACAGCCCCAACTGTCTCAGCCTGTCCTCACAGGAGAGGTGCTCCAGCCCTCTCATCATTTTCGTGGCCCTCCTCTGGACCTTCTCCAACTGGTCCATGTCCTTCTTATGTCGGGGGCTCCAGAACTGGACACAGTACTCCAGGTGGGGTCTCACCAGGGCAGAGTAGAGGGGGAGAATCACCTCCCTCAACCTGCTGGCCACCCTCCTCTTGATGCAGCCCAGGATGCGGTTGGCCTTCTGGGCCGCAAGAGCACATTGCCGGCTCATGTTGAGCTTCTCATCCACCATCACTCCCAAGTCCTTCTCGTCAGGGCTGCTCTCGATCCATTCTCCGCCCAGCTTGTATTTGTGCCTGGGATTGCCACGACCCAGGTGCAGGACCTTGCACTTGGCCTGGTTGAACTTCATGAGATTGGCAAAGGCCCACCTCTCCAGCCTGTCAAGGTCCCTCTGGATGGCATCCCTCTCTCCCAGCGTGCGTCTGTATGTCTGTATTGTGCAATCCTGTGAATATGTATACCTGCACCGTATAAATTTTTGGTAAATATGCTGTCAGGGTGCGTGCTTTTGGAGGAGCCATCCCCCACACACCCGGCGCCGAATAAACGTGCCTGCTTTATAACTCTTTCCGAGTCGTAGAGTTTGATCCGCGCGTTAATATTAAAACATCAAGGTGTAGTGAGTGGTCTTATTCCTTGATGTCTGAGGGGTAAACATATTTTGTTATGTCTTTTAGAAAATAGTTTTCCAGTATTCTTTTCCAGTAATGGTATCTCCCCTCCCAACTATTATTGACTGTCTTTGTATCTGAACTTCATTGAGAAATACAGATGGAAAGATAGTCAGTAATAGTTTTGAAGAATGTCATTGTGTACCCTGAGTCTGGAAAGTGAAGTAATGAGGTAATATTTAGAATCACTGGGCCATGTAATCTGATTATGAATGTTTACCTTGTGATTCTGCTATAGAGGAGAAACAAAGCAGTGGGAAAGACACACTGAGAAAAATTCCAGAATGAGCTGTCAGAATTTTATCCTTGTGAAATGAATATTCTTAACTGCATATGCAGTAACAGGGATTAAAAATAACAACCCTTCTGGGCTTTACAGTAAAGCTTCTCCTTTAACTTAATAGATCAGGTAGTAATTCTTCTGTCCTTAATATCATCCACTCAAGCTTTCTCAAAGGTATTGTATTAGATGTGAGGCTACCATAGGAGAATGAATCAAAGAATTTTGGAAGAAATCTGTTGATTAAATCTTTTGGGTAAGTGGGTACTGGTGATACAATCATTTTTTTTGAAGCACTGATGTTGCCTAATACTGTACAGCACTAGCAGAAGAATGCTAGATGAATGAATGTCTTGCGTGTGCTCAAAGTGGCTCTGTAAGAGAGAAAGACTGGGGATAAATTGGAAAAGAATTAAAAATGAGGGTTGAGAGACAATGAGAAACAGAAAGCAATCTAAGGACCTCAAAAAAGCCACAGGCTACATAAGGATTGGGTTGAGATGAAGAGTCTGAAAATAATACAGAAGTCTGGTGAAACACAGCATCTCCAGAGGTATGTGCTCCTAAAATTCTGAATGCATGACAAGCATATCTGTTGGGAGGTCATTTCAGATCCTAAAAATACCTTGAAATGAGCAGAACCTTTTAATGAAAAATTGTGTGAGTATGAATAATACCAAGAACACTAGACTGAGGAGAAACTATTAGGGTTTATAGGCTATGAGTTTCCATATCTAGTGATATCAGTGATGATTCAGTTACCCGCTTACACAAACACAATTTACGAGGCTCTATTTCTGTCCACAGAACCTGATGGTGTTCTTACAGAGTGGCTATGATTTAAGAGAGTACGCATCTCTCCATCAGCAAGCAAAGGCAAAGTGGGTGGAAGAGAGGAGGGAAGGGAAGAGGATTCCTGGATTCACTGAGTACCACACAGAGCAAGAAAGAAGCAGGAAGGAATAGTGGTTTTGTGATGAGAGTGCAAATCCAGTAACTTCTGGAGCTGTTCCTGGCATGCTACATGATGCACTATGATTTGCCAAATTTACCAGTCTGACCCTACTCTGCTCCTACTTCAAACTTATAGTATCTATACCAATGACACATACTCACTCCACTGAGTGCCCTGGCTGCAGTTTATGGCTAGTTACGTGGTTCAAAAGTGCTAGGGAAGCTGAATGTTACCTGAAATTTCACATATAGTAGAACAAAATTTTCATAAAATGTGCAGCATCTTTTGTGACCCATGCATACCTGGTTCACGTAGCACTGCAATCCCTCATCAGAAACACCCTATAACCTCACCAGTCTGGATGAAGCCTAGATGCCTGGCAAGTCTAAGTACATTTAATCTTTCTGTAGTTATTGCAAAAAAAAGTCTTACTGCTATTTCTTTCCATTAAAGCCCTGATGACTGACAAATGCTCTGTTTTCTCCAAGATTGCCTATTTCTCCTTGGGAAGAGATAGTGCAGCTGAATACAGCTCAGCCTTCATTTGTTTGGAATCACTTCATGCTTTTCTCCACTGCTGGCTGATTTCTTAATGCCTGCAAATATCATACTCTCATGGAGGCCTCATTATTAATAATTCTTCTTTTCTTTATTTTCTGCAGGTACATACCAGCTCAGGAAGAGTGGTTTCCAGTGGGAGGTAACCTTTGCCCTTCAGAAGTCTAAGGTTTCCATTGCTGACTTCTTTTCTGCACCAATCACTACCTTTCCTTTCCATGTCTTCTGTGAACTGTCTTGATTGTTATTAAGTATAATACATTAGAACATGCTGAATCTGACACTTGATTAAAGGATGCTGTTGCAAATTATTGCCTTTTACAAATTGATAAAGGTGCGAATGCGGAACCACAATGATTACAAAAAATCAACACTTTTTGGACAAGTCAATTTTTGGGTTAATTGTGGTCTGAATTTTTTTTTAGTTATTTTATAGTTGCATCAGTAAAAGTAAGTCATCAGGATAGAGAGGCTGGATCAGCTGGGAGAGGTGTGGGTGCCTGGTCACGTAACCAAAATTTTCAATAGACATTTCAGTGAAAAAAAGCCAGTATGTCACGCAGCTCTAACATTAGGTAAAAGCAAAATTGCCAGTCCTTTAAAAGCATGACTAAATATGAGAATGTCTGATTCTCACTAATCATGCAGCAATAAAATAACCTAAAAACCTCACATGAATTTACCAGAAATGCTGAGATGCTGTTAACACTGTATAAACAGCCGACTGATCCATCTTGATCATCTTATAAAATGCCCAAATATTATATTTTTCCATTATTAGATCTCCTACCTAGGCATCACTGCAGTTAGTTATAAGCCTAGGTTTTATTGCCACATTTGCTCATTGGGAGATCGTCGTAGTTCAGAGATATTGGGATTTTAGTTATCTTTTTTTTTTTTGAACATTGGTTGCTATTGAAAAGAGTTGATTGATTTTGAATTCTAACTTGATTTTTAAAGTCCTCTAATGATATAAGGCCGTGTTGAATTCTAGGTGATTTTCTGTATCATGTCCTTCACCTTTTTTATCTTTAGTTAGGTACCGTTAACCTTCCAATGTTGTCATCTCTGTGTTTTAGACTGGCAAAAGATTGTGTCTTCTGCTTTCTATCTCTGCTCTGTACATTGATACTTTTTTTCATTTATCTCCTTACATTTAGATAGCACTGGTAATGTTTCTTTTAACAAAGGTATTTTTAAAATAGCCCTCTGTAATTCCCTCTTTACAGTCTCGACATGGTTAATTCAGACTTGCATTTCAAATCAGAAGCCTGATTCGAACCTGAGGACTACAACTTTATTTGTAATCATACATAACAATAACTAATGGTAGCTACATAAGATGTACCAAGAGCATGAATACAGACTTCGTAGCTTATTATCATGGGTTACTAATTGGAGTTCTTTGGAGAAAGATTAAATAGACATAGTTTTCACAGCTATGGGGAGACTTATTTTCTCTCCTTCTGCTAAAAGCCCCATGGGATGCCTACCACTGTCCTCTGAATTAAGTGATTTTCTTATCACTGAGATCCTTTGGCCTTCCACTGTCTTTTTAATCTCTCAGATGTGGCCACTGGTTGCATGGGATCCTTTTCATAGGTATGCCTCTTTGCATCTTCCACATCCTTAACCCTTTCCTGGCCTGCTACTGTGTTTAATATTTGTACTCTATCAAGATATTGGACACCTTGTTCAATAGCTGAAGGCTATCATACCGTAATAGCTTTAACCAGATGCTTTGGGTTTCCTCACATCTGGTCTATTCCCTTTGCCAAGTCAGTTATCTCCAAATTCAGTTTACTTTCCTATTTAGAAGTGCGAAGTTAAACTGAAGGATATTATATTTGCCCTAGAAAACATTTGTCTGTAGAAAATAACCTGCATCCCTTTGACTGATTTATTTATATTACTAATATTTAGTTTTCTGAGATTATTATTACAGCGTTGGATGCAAGGGAGCTCAGTAGCTGCCTATCCCCTGTCCCACACACTGTGATGAAACAAATTGCTTCCACTGCAGCCCAGTAAAATGCTCAGTTCTACTAATAGGCACGGTGATATATTCCCTGCCTTCTGCTCATCTGCCTTTCTGGTTTTACCATTCTTGCGGATTTCTTAAATATCTACAGCATGACCAACTGCAACTAGATCTTCACCCTCCAAGTGACTCAGTCCTTCTGTCTTGCCTATTGATATAACATCTGCTATAGAGAAGTTACATCCTATATTTAGTAGGTTTAAACTGCTGTGATATAGAAATCTCTTAATTTCAACTGCAGCAAGCTGGGGAGTCAAATTCAATTTCTGTGGCTGAGTAAGAGGCAACTTCCTTATACTCTCTGACTGTTAAGGAATTTCTGGTTATCAGGCGTGAACCTCAAGTTCCTGAACACTTGAGCAATCTCAAGCTGAGACTAAGGTTTGGTTTAGGGCCATTTAAACCGTGTCTTAGTTAATTCTGGTGATAATTTTGTGTTTGTGACATTATGACTGCAAGACACCCAGTATTGATGGAAAAACTAGGACACTTATCCCTTTCATCTCGCTGGCTATGCCGAGAAATTCTATGTGAAACAAGGAAATATCTCACCAGCACTGCAAATAGCTAATACTGACTCCAACATCTAGAACAACACATTCTGCATTCTTCAGACCAGGATCTACCATCCTTTTTCTCTCATCTCGGAGTAAAGACACTGAGTTATGGGGAGTCTGGGCTTACTGAAGCTCTAGCTGAGCCTCTTGCCCAATTCGAACCACATCCGGGATTCTTAAATAGAAGGCCAAACAGCTGGGGGCCAAGGATCCAGCCAAATCTAACGGTCAAATAAGACGTGCTTAATTTTTTCCTGCATTTATTATTTTTTTTTTCTCTCAAAAGGATTTACTGGTTTTGAAAATATACCTTATCTTAGCCTTTGGAGTATGTTCCTTTCTTCTTTCTCAGAGATTGTTCCTTGCTTTCAAGTTCATTTTATTTTTAATTTCTACATAGCAAAGACCAGAAACAGAAGATGTCCTAGTACAAGAACTAGTTTTAAAATCAGATTGAAGACAAAAATAAGAAGTATAGTAGCAGAGAACTTTTAGTGCAAAATCTTTCACGTTTTGTGCACTAATAGCTTGCTTAATTTCTCTTATTTGCATGTAAGCACACAGTACAAAAAATAATCTGTGCCAACGATTAGAATTCAGATTACAGAGAAGAGAATAAACATCCACCCTCATTAGTCCAACATTGCTATTGCTCACACAGAGACAGCCAGTTTTGGGAGTAAATTTAAAAAAACTTTGTGGCGGTCTTAGGCCAACACTAGGTAATGAAGCCACAGTGACATGATTGCTGGTTCTTGGAGATCTCCCTTTCTCTCTCTCAACAGAAAAAGACCATCTTTTCATTACAGCTAAAAATTAGAGATATCTAGTAAGTTAGTGTTACAGACTCTCATGTCATAGCTTTTAAAAGCATAGTTAAGTCCTAATCTTTTTGTTTAAGTCTGGGAAATTCCTGGTTTTGTTGTGCTGGTATTTATCTCATCCCTATCCATTTTACACCGACATTGTTTAAAACTGTTCTACTGACGATTTACAACAGTGTTACAAAAGGGAGAATGAAGTCTCTCTAGTTTCAGAGAGATTTCTCATCTCTTCTCAGAACCAAACTGTCATACACACAGTAGCACATAATTTTGATTAATTTAATAAAACGAACAAGATCCTCATTAGCTGATGTAGCTCCTTTGGAGTCAATAAAAGTAGATTGTAGTTTGATGTCGCTTGGTCTAGCTCCACTTCCAGCAACAGGCTTATCCTTGTTTATACCAGCTGAGAGTTTAGCCCAGTGTTCTGGCACAAATAAATACTATTATTTTGTAACTAGTTTTATTTTTAGGTTGTTGTTCAGTCTCTTGTAGGTTGCTCAAAAGTTGCTACCTATTTAATCTATCTGCTTTTCTTGCTGTGAGTCTGCTCCTCAAAAAATGTCTAAGGCAGGGCAGCAGCCCACACATAAGCACAAACGAGACAGAAGGAGAAGGAGTGAAAACAAGAAGTCAGTGGAGCGGCGCCAAGTTTCACTAGTTGAGGATCTGCTCAGAAACATTTTTAGTGCTTCTTTCAGTCTTGCTAATGCTAGTGTGTAGCTTGAGTCTTTGGTTTGAGTCCTTTGGGAAATACACTAGCAATAAGAATAGAAAAGCAATTTAGGTGGCATCTTTGATCATCATTGCTGTCAATCAACCCAGGGCTTGGCATTAACATATGCTCTTCAGAGGAAAAACTAATCTACTCCATTTGGTAACATACTAAAGTCATTAATATCACAAAAATGAGATTGAAAACCTGAACACTTTTTTTTT
>JAAGAY010138166.1:0-10307 GCA_011801015.1 Ardeotis arabs
CACGTTCCTCTGTTTCCATAAGCTCTTCGAAGTAGTTTTTCTGGTGGGTGGGGAAAGCAGAGTGTAAACGGTTCTTACCCAGTACATCAGGAAGAGATGCGGTGCTTACTTTGTGGTGCTTTGCCAAGGTCTGACTACAGTTGTTGCCCTAAATGTCATAGAATCATATGTTAATGTTGAAGTTCTGTCTGTGGGTCATGGGCCACGGGTACCACTCGATGATTTCTGTGGGTTTCTGGTCACGAAAATGTACAAATATTTTCTTACAGTCTAGGCAGAGCAAAGGTTTTAGAATTTCCACTAATATTTGGTTTAATTACAACATTTGGTATACTGTGAAACAGGATACAAAAGCAAATGCAAAGCATCCTAGTTTTCCTTTCCAAATCTGAAATTTTACAGACCTGCCTGGGGGTTAGGGTTATGCAATTGCAAAGTAGCGTCATTGCTTTGATATTTTGTCAGGTTTTGTATCAGAAGAATTTAGGAAAGTAGTCAGCCATCACATGCAGGGCAGTTACTCAGTAGGATGTGTCTTGAATGTGTGTGATCTGAATCCGTTGGTTGTCCTTTAGTTTGTAAACTTCTGGTTTTATTTTTTGATTGCAAGAAAAGGTTCTATTTCTGTACAGTAAATTAGAGGTTTTATTTCTGAATAAGTAATTAGTACTCAATTAGTATTGAATAGCAATAGGTATTTATATATATTGAATAATCTCCAGAGTACTGGGAAATATCTTTGATTCGGCAATTTACTAAGGCTTGCTCTCTCTGAGCGGTATTTCTGTACTGGCATAACTTCTGTAAAGTTCTCTTGGAAGGTGTCTGTGTTTGGCTTTTGCTGTTCCAAACACAATGTTCAAGGTTAAAATGAGCCTACTTCAAATAGGTACGGCTTTAGGCTAATTTTCAGTCAAGTAGTAAAACCTTGCAATAGTGCATGGTCAACTTTGTCAAATTTAGGTCTCATTCAACAGCAAGGATCACGATGCTTTCCCTAGGGTTATCAAAGATTAATAGGAACATTTTGAAATACTGCAACCAGGTGATGACTTTAGGAAGATAGACTTTGAGCCTGATCTGTCAATAGTATCACGTCAGCATCTGATCAAATCTGAATTGCTAGGAATCTGTTCTTCCAAATAAAGGACAAATGTAAGATATTAACAGTTAAAGGCAGTGTAAGATTTTCTGAGTGACAAAGGTAATTTATTTGTAAAAGTCCACAGCAACGTAAAAAGCTTAAGTTTTAGTGCTTACAATGTAGACTATATGTGTTACTTCTTTTTACACGCATCTATGATGTAATTGTGACTGAAACTAGTTACCTTTGCAGTGCGCTCTTCTAGCTGTCGTATAGCTGGTTTCCAGCTGTAACTAGACAGATAGGAGAAAGATTAGTGACATTTCAGGGATAACTGCAGAAGCAACCGGGAACAAACTGCTGTCAAATGCACAAAGAGTGCCACGGTATATCTCTCCATAACGTGTTGGTTATTGGAAACCCAAACTACTGAAATACTAAGTGTAGTGATAATAATTACAAAGAGGTGCCATTTTTGTACCCTCGAAACTGAAGGAATGTAGGAAGTGTAAGCCTCCAAAGGCATGTGGCATTCTTAAAATAGCTTGCTGGTTGCTCCTCTGATTTGGAGTGTGTGTGTGTGTGTAGCAATCTCACCATACTCTGAGTTTTCTTTACAAGATGCACAGAGAAAGTGAAATATAATCATTCCCTTATGTTCCCAAGGAGGAGCAGGGGGAAGTAGTAGATTTCAGATCTTTTCTATGTGTTTGTGGTTGTATCTAATAAATCAGGAATTTTAATTGTTGTCTTTAATCAGTAGTGTTTGGAATAGTGTTTATTGAAGAGTGATTTGAGTATTTTGCTCTTAAAAGAGCTTGAAGTTTACAGCAATGTACTCTTTATGAGGGAGGCACTAAAATATAAACCAGATGAAAGCATGATTACTTTAATAGCAATCTTTAAAGTTTCCATTATGTTCTCATTGCTTTTTCTGACTGAGTGCAGAAATTTATTGAAAAGCTTACCTCACCTGCTATCTCATCTTTAGATTTGTTCAGTAATTGTATTCTCATGTTTATTTTTTGAGTAAGCGGTGTATGAAAATAATTTTGTCATTCAACTTGGGAGTCTTAGGTGGTTTGTATAAACAGTTTGAGCATCATATAAATAATGCTTAAAGCCAACACTTAGTGTATATCTAAAACAATACAGTGTACTTCCTTTTAAAGACCAGAGCTTGAGGCCGTTTCGTAATTTTACTTGCTGGGTTTGCCTTGGTTGAAGTAGGAAAAGTGTTCTGTGATATTCTTCAAAATTCCACTATGGATGGCTCTTGAAAGCATTGCTGCTCCCTCTGGAATGCGTTGTGCATCCGCGTGAGCTGGGTGTTCAGGAGGAGTGTACACAAGAGAATGTTTTTAACCAGACAGGATTTTTCTGAGTGTTATGTAGACATGTATAGGTAAAATCAGACAGACACTGTTTCATCATAGGGGTGCGGATACTTTCTTCAGACAGACACTGTTTCATTATAAGCGTGCAGATACTTTCTTCTCTGTTCCCTTCCTTCTAATCATACAGCCATGAGTGTGCCATATATTGTGATACTGCATGATTAGAACAGCATGCAAAAATTCTGACCTATCTTTAGAGATTCAGTGCGCTGTATGGCTCGTGCAGAGAGATACATGCACTTACAAACTGCTTGTGGGTTCATTAATCTGTGTTGCACTAGGCTCTGCACCCCTCTGGTGCTGCTGTCTTTTGGGGGGCTTAGCAGCTTACTTGGGCTGTTGGAAGTTGTGCAGGACGTTATGTCAATGGCAGAGCGAACATCTGTGTTCTGAACCTCCCTCTCTGTTCTCTTGCTATTTGAATTTGGTTTTTCCTTTACTACACAGGGGAAAAAAGGAAACATTCCCAAGCAGACTGTTGGGCTGTAGGGTCAGTTTGTTATATCTGAATGCTGATACTTTTTCCTAGGGCTTTATAGACTGAGGAAGCTTTGTAAATAAACCTTACAAAAATGCCTGACTGTGGTGGTAGGAGGTGGTAACTGCTGCTGGAAATTATTAAGGCTTGTTTGTGTAAAATCTGTTTTATTAGAAAAGTGGACCTAATAGATGATTTAAGGAGAAAACACAGTCGCCATCCTGCAGGAGTTTTGATTGTAATTTCAGACATGCAGGTAGTTCTCTCGACATAAGGGAAGTAACTCACATGCCTGAGGTTAAGCATGTTTATTTGCAGAATGTGGTTTTGGCATTAAGAAACAGATGCTTTTAATACAATAAGGAACAATATAGGGAATAGGTTAAGTAGCATTTCTGTACTACTTAAATGGTATAAGCTTCATGCAATTTGTTTAATTATAGAAATAATAGGGCTTAATGTTATTAAGTAGAATGTCTTTTTACATCTGCTGTGAATTAAATCCAAGTGGAAAAATAATCCTATTAATGATACTTGGTATTTCTAAGTTACTCACCACACAGATTTAAAATACTAGAGCTCAAGAATGGTCTAGCTTTGAAAGTCTGTTTCAAATGTCTCTGTAAGCACAGTTAATGCCGTACTGAAAGCCTGAATACGTGAGCATACAGTATTGTTCTGAATGAAAAAAAAAAAAAACTGCAAGTAGTCCAGTATGTTTTGTTTCTTTTGGAGAAATTAAGTTTTGGACATAGGTGCTGTAAACATGGTTTTCAAGGATGGCAAACTTGCCCTGTTACCTGAGGCCAGAAATTTTTTTTTGAGAGACAAGAAGAGGATGAATTCTAACATTTCAGCTACATGATTTGCAGCAGCATGTTTTAAAGCTGAGAAGTGGCAAACTGATGAAATGTACAATGAAGAAAAAATAGGGTACTGATAGCATGCCATTTATCAAAATATTGATGTATGGTCAATAACACAGAGTGTATGTTGGGTTTTGCTGGGTTTTCTTTTGCTTTTCTTACTTTTCATTCTGTTTTCCCTTGTTGTTTTTTTTTGTTGGTTTTGTTTGTTTGATTGGCTTTTTAATAAGAAAAATCACTTGAGTGTGCCCCAGTGCGGAGTTTGTTTTAAACACTACGGACATAATGCACTAAGCAGCCATCAGACTGCTTAGTTCTTATTTTCAGGCTTCCAGATAGGTTCTTTTCACCCCTTGTAATATCAATGCATTTCTTTCAGGTTTTTTTTTTTTCTTTGTTTGGGTGTTTTTTACCATTTAAAAGCAAAGATATTCAACTTCTTGTGCTTATTGGCCACTCAGCTTTTTCCTGGACTAGTAAATCGTGCTGGTATTCCCCTTCCATTATTCCATAACGTAGGCATAACAATTCCGTAACGTGTGCAATGTAATCTTCAGCATATCTGTAATAAATTTAACACTTCTGGGATGCATTAAGCAACTGTATATGCATAAAATAAATGTTTCAAGTGTGTGCAGTAAATCTGTGTAGTTCCAGCACTGCTGGACTAACTGCATGTGTTTAGTGCAGATTTTCTGCATGTGTGTTGGAGGCGCAGCCCTCCTGGGATGACAAACCCACTGCACAAGTACAGAATGATTGTTTTGCATATATACAGCACATCTGATATGTGTGAGTTCATTTGGGATTTATTGCTTAAGGAAGTTATGGAATGGGGTAGAGGAAGATGTTAGCTTACAGAAAGTTGTAGCTACTTTCAGGTTGGTTTAAGAATGGTCTACCTGCAGCCCAAGGAACAGCCTTGGTCAGTGAAGTTTATATGTTTCACAGGCTGCAAATTCATCAACCTTAATTTAGAGCTCATAGTGCTACCTTGCGATTCAATAGCACAGATAGTTAAACTCAATGAAAATACTGTTGAGGTTCATGTGTATGCAGAGGGTCCAAGCTGTGTACTGTTTAAAAGGTATAGCATGTGCACAGTACAATTATCCTATGGTCCTGTGAGTTAAATTTTGTGCTTTAATTGGTAAGGTTAAGTATTTATAGTCTCTTTTAAAAATTGTACCTGCATTTTAAAATTCACAAAATGGTTGAGGTTGGAAGGGATATCTGGAAGTCATCTTGCAACCACCCTGCAAAAGCAGGGCCACCTAGAGCCAGTTGCTCAGGTCCATGTCCAGATGGCTTTTGAATATCTCCAAGGATGGAGACTCCACAACTTCTTTTGGCAACCGAAAGTGAATTGACAATTGACTTGATCGTTGACAGTTTAGGCATGAAATTAGCGTAATAGAGTAACACTGTATTTGTAGTATTTCCCCCTGAAAAATTACTAATGTAAAGACATAAGTACGGATTGAAGACAGGAGTCTGTCTAGCCTAGTATCCTGTCTTGAATAGTTTCTGTAAACAAATGTGTAAGGAGGAACGGACATTCACATGAATGCTTCCAGTTTTCTGAGCCTTCAGTGATTTTCAGGGGGAGATTCTGAATTGTACTAACAAGTTTTTTTCTTTGTATTTTTCTTTGTATTTTTCTTTGTATTTTTCTTTGTATTTTTCTTTGTATTTTTCTTTGTATTTTTCTTTGTATTTTTTCTTTTGAACTTTTGATGGTCTTGACTTGAATATTTTACACACATGCAAATATTTTTGTGTATTCAGTATGTACATTGGCAAGCAAGAAACAAATTTACTGAATGGGAAACAATTTCCTTTTCTCTCTTTTGAATTGCACTCCTCATGGCTTCAAAACTCTTGTGCCATGGTTATGTTACAAAATATAGCGAACAGTCACTCTCTTTTCACCTTGTTTGAGCTGCTCTTGCTGATTTATACCTCCCTGGATATTTTAATCACTCGGAAACATGCAGTGTATTCTGTAATGCAGATTTCAGAGGTTTTTTGTGGGGGAAAATCTTACTTGAACGTTGAAGTGATAATTTTCTTTCAAAGCAACACTGACTAGTTACTTCTTTTTTTAAAGCCTAAATTGTACAGGTCTGTAATTGAAGATGTCATCAACGATGTCAGAGAAGTTTTTCTGGATGAAGGAGTGGATGAACAAGTTCTTATGGAACTCAAAACAGTAAGTTGCAACTGAAAAGGGTTTTTTAATAGACCTATACAGTAATTGGTTTTGGGACTTGCTTATTGTTGTGCACAGTAAAAATACTATTTTTTAGTTAGCTAAGCATAGTATTAATCTGTATATCTGTAGCACCATATCATTTGAATTACACTACTGTGTAGAGAGATCTGCTCACCTTGTTTACTTTCCTTAGTCTGATGTGTCAAACTTACAGCACTAAAACTAAACTAACAGCAGGAATCCAAATTCACAATGTTATTTCAGTCTCCGAAATGTTGTATCTTTTTTAAAAACAAAGAATATGTTTATTTTAGAGGCAGACAATTCTTAAGATTTCTCTGCAGGAAAAATAAACCACCTGCTTTGCTTAATGTTTTTATCTTTCTGAAGAAGAGGATGCATTGTCGGATGCATTGTCAGATTTTTTCATGTATGGTTTGCAGTATTGTTTTTGGGGGGTGGTACATAATAAATTGCACTGTGTGAATCACACTTTTCTGAAGCTCTCGGATTCAGAATTATTTTACATACAGTGGGTTTGAACTGTTACTAAAGGTCCAAAAGAAAGGCAGGATGTTGACCTGAGCTCATAACTGGTCTCCTGTGGCTTTCTTCACATTCTCCTTGAGTAGAAGCCCTTCAAAACTGAAGAGAAAAAACACAGAGGGGGAAAAAAAGGAAAGAAATAAAGTAAAAGAAAACTGGGAAAGTAGGTGCCTGCTCATCTCAGCTGATGAATAAGGACTTCTTCAGAAATCAGGGTATCCTGCACTCTTAGTATTTTCGAAGTGTTAAAAAATGGATGGAGTGGAAAAGGAGTTTTGAGTTTGGCTACACAGAAACAGGTGAAGACTTTTTTTCCATGAAACCATGACCTGGTTTGGTGGAAACCAAGTGAGCGCTACAAGAAAAGCACCTTGGTGTTTGTTTCATAGACGGGTTCTGCAAATGATCTCAGAAAATATTGAATGAGGAAAGAGAGAAGAAGGAAAAAAAAAAGTATTGAAGTGGGAGGCTTAGGGAGCCCTAAGCAGGATTTGAAATCAGGAGTCCTGGGTGCCTGTGGTCTTTTTGACTCTGATGTATTACAGAGTACTTGCATTGCTGTCTTTTTACAAGAGCTGCTTTTTTTTTGAATCTGTGGCTATTCTTGGGAGACATGTCTGCTGATATCAGGAACTGAAGGGCTGGAGAAGCTGAATTTGATATCATGGTAGAAATTGTGTAAATGCTTGTACAGAGGCATTATCTTAGGTATACTGTTAGTTTCTGGTGAACTGTGTTATGAGGCAGTAGTCTTCAAGCAACTTTTATTGAGGCGTTCCAAGAAGAAATGGCTTGAGGAAAGCTGTAATAAGGAATTGTTTTTGTGATGAAAGAGATAAGAAAGAAAGAAGGTAGAGAAGTGAAAACTTGAAGCCTAATTTAAAGTTACCAGTTTGTCTCTCTTCTGTTAGGGTTGTTAGAAATCTTCCACACTTGAAAGAAAGAAAGAACATTAAAGCTTAAATTTGGATTGACAATTCTCAATGGATATTTAATTACTCTCCTTAAAACATTACCTCTGTGGAGTTAATCTCTTCAGTCTGTATTTGCCTAAGGACTTTTTGGCTAAGTAGACTGCACAAGATAAACAGTGTAAACAAATTTGATTTTGAACTGCTGTCTTTATATTGTTACAAATCCTGTTGGGTAAAAATCATACACAGAGATTTCTCTTTCCTTTTGCAAACTAGCTGTGGGAGAACAAGCTGATGCAGTCCAAGGCTGTAGATGGCTTCCATTCAGAAGAGCAGCAGCTTTTGTTGCAGGTGCAACAGCAGCAACAGCAGCAGCAGCAACAGCAGCATCATCACCATCATCATCACACACAACCTCAGCCGCAGCAGACTGTGCAGCAGCAGTCTCAGCCGCAACAGGTCCTTATTCCAGCGTCTCAGCAAGGTCAGACTTACTCTCTAATCTCTCTGGCAAAATTCTCAAGTTAGACCAACTCCTTAGCATATTCTAAATCTAGGGCAGGATATTTATCTGGTGGATAACCTTGTGTCTTTATGTTAAACTTTGTCTCTACTTGCCTCTATTTAATGAGTCAGGAGAGCTATCATGGCCAAAAATATCTTGGTATTGTGTTAGTCATATTAAGAAGATTTTGGAAAAGCTGTATTCTTCCTCCTGGTCTTCTACTATGTAACTTATGTTTTCGGAAGACATGACTTTCAGTCATGAGGTAGGAGCAAATTAATTTTAAAATATATATTATTGTTTAGCATAAGTGGATGCTAGGATGCGAAAAATACTTGTATAATAGTCAGAGTGTATGTAGGAGATGATTTTTCATGTTAGAGCAGTTTTCAAGTGAAAAGCATAATGGCTGGGTATTTTTGTGTTCTTAAAAGATTGCACACTCTGGAGACGTGGATGTTCAAGGCATATTTTAGCTAGCCATAGCAGTATTTTTTCTTGTAGTTATTGTTTTATGTATTCTGCGTTAGTAATTTAAAGAAAACATTTTCACCAATTGCAATTTCATTTGAAAATTAAGATAAATACTACTGGATTTTACTGCATATATGCTGTGTAAACAAATCTCCCACCTGTGAAATACTTGAGTGGAGTTTTCAGAGTGCTATTAAAATCGTGGCATGAAACATTTATCTGTGGTAGTCAGTCACAGACTTGAGTCTTTTTATTCATATCTCATGGATCAGAACCTATGTTGTCATAGGAACAAAAGATGGGTTGATTCCATCCCCACCTGCTTCCGTATTCAGAACATAATAGAACTAGTGTGACAAGAACCTGTTGTTGGGGCTTTTTTTCTTCCTTGATGTGAGTTTTTTTGGTTTTTTTGCTTGGTTGGTTTTGGTTTTTTCTTCTTATAGTACTTTGGTTTTTGCCTCGGCATAAATCAGTTTCAACTGTTGGGATAAAATTCACATTGAGATTAAGACCCCTAAATACTTGACTTCAAATGGACCGTGTGTCTCAGTTTAAGCTAAAGTCAGCAGAGCCCAGAAAGTCTACTCACCAAGACCTCTAGTGGCTCCTTAGCTGAATAGCTGTGACTTCTGACCAGGTTTCCCTCAACTAATATGGAGGTCCCTGTCCTGCTGTTTGTGTCTTAGGGTAGAATAAGATCCTGACTATAGTAATACACTTAAAACTGATTTATTGTTGCCCAGTGTTGTGGCTTATGACCAAATGACAGTGTGAAGGCTAAATGAAATTAGGATATCAAAGCACTTTAGTCACAGACGTGCAGTTTTATGAATTACTTGACTTCCCTGTTCCATGGGGGACGTTCCTTGCATGACCTAGTGCAGTCCCAGAGAGAGATCAGGACAATCAGCATGGTGATTCCTGCTGTCCTGTGTGTGGTCCTGGCACAGGGTCACGAGATTTCCTTGGACTCTCTTGCCCTTCCTAGGTTTCCTGAAAGTCGGAAAGATTACCTCAGATCTTGCTGCCAGGTTGCAGGGCTTCCCTCCCCAGAATCTTTTCCAGAAACTCGAAGTTATCTCCAGTATTCTTAAGTGTCCTTGGTGATAGGATTGGATGGAGGATGCCTGGTGGATGGTTAATTTGTTCAAATTGCTCTGTCATTTTAAAATTTGCTGTCACTGATACTAGCACTGGCAACCTGCTTGTTCCGTAGACTTGGACCCTTTTGCACTTCTAGATGATCAACAGGTTGTTTGCATAGTGTAGGTGTCTATTTCCTTTAGCATACCAAAACTATTCTTTTGTTTGGGACAGTTGGTTGGTCATATTTCATCTGCTGCTTCTACTTTGGAAAGGCAGTGAAGATCATGAGCTTATGCTAACAGCTATGCTAACTGGACCTAACTCAAGCTAACTGCTGTATCCTATTAACAGGCTCTTCATCTTGCAACAATCCTTGCTTAAGTCTGTTTTAAGAGTTAACCGCTGTTGGCTGATGTTTTTGGAGAACTCTGATGTCGGACATCATCAAGTTTAACAACATTTCACTTTAAATCTTGCTTTAGATAGGGTCAGAATAGGTTACTGAAGCCCTTGAAATAAGATCTGTAAAGCCAAAGTAGCCATATCGCCTCTCAGAGCTGCTGTTGTATATTGTCTTGAGAGTAAAACCTAATAAGATCAGACATTGCTTAGTAGCTGTTTTTGTGATGCAGCTCAGCTGATGTGTGGGTGATGTTCTTTCTAAATTATTCTGGCTTGGTTGTTATTTTGGGCAGACTGCGTAGTTTTTATGACATGATTTCCCCCCCCCCCCCCCCCC
>JAAGAY010138168.1:0-126560 GCA_011801015.1 Ardeotis arabs
GGCAGCGGCCGGGAGGGCGCTCCGAGGGCTTTCAAAGCAGGAGCTGTCCAGGGCCTGCGAGGCCTCCTGCCCCGCTCGGATCGCGGCGGGAAGCGGCCGGGGGAGCCGGGAGGAGGCTGGACTCTCTGCCCCAGCCCTTCCCGCCGTCCCACCGCAACCGACGGCCAAAGGCGACGCTCCCCCGCAGCAGAGGTCCCGAGGCACACCCTCCAGCCCGGGCTGTCTGTCACCCCGGCCCCTCGCCCCTGGCATTTCCCCGCGGGCAGCTGGCGTGGGCGCTCGGCTGCCCGCGGCGAGCAGGGGGCAGCGACAGCCCCCTCAGCCCGCTGGCAGCGGCAGAGCCCGTTGGCGTCCCGGCGGTTTGCTCTCCCCTAGGGAGAGCTTTCTGGCCAGGGCGCGGGCAGAGAGCCGTCAGTTTCTTCTCCCGGCTTCGCGGCCGCTCGGGCAGTGTGCGTGTGTGAGGGGGGAGAGCCCGGGGTGTCCCGGCAGTCGGCCGTCCCCAGCACTCCCCGCCTGTTAAACCGACCCGCGGAACGGGCATGGAGCCCCCCGGCAGCTCTCGGGTGCAGGAAAGAGGAAGGGCGCTCCCGGCAGCTCCCCTCCCCGCCGGCCACCCGCGCACCCAGCTGACGGGAAGGCTGGCGGGGGCTGCTTGCCACGTCTGTCCGGCAGCCGGTTTCTCCCTTCCCTGGGGTGAAGGGTGAGGGGGGAGCGCCGACCGCCCCACGACGCTCAGGAAGGCCGACGGGGGGTGAAAGGAGCTGCCCGCGCCCTTCCTCTGAGGGACGGCAGGGACAGCCCCCTCCCCGTCCCCCCACGGGGCCCACCTTCCCTGCCCGGGCGCCTCTGCCCCAGGGACCGGGGTCGGGGGGCTGCAGTCACTTGGGGTCGCCCATCTGGGCCCCGCCGGCCTCTGAGGGGAGCTGACGTGGTCCTGCCGGGCGAGCCAAGCAGCGGCCGCGGCCAGCCCGCCTCCCCGCCCAGGGGCTCCTCCAGGGCAGGCAGGGCCGGCCCCCTCCCGGGCCCCCTCTGCTCGCTGAAGGGAGTCCCGGGCAGAGGTAACGGCGAAGGCAAATGGGAGCCCCGCCTCGGAGGGGACCCCCCCTCTCCGGGGCGAGAAGGGCGCGGTGGGACGGAGTGTCCGCTCCCCTTCCCTCCCCCAGCCCCTGGGTGTGGGTCGCCAACCAGGCGGATCCTGCGAGCCGGAACGCGGCGGGGCAAGCGGCAGCCGGCCCGTGTGTTGGGGGAGAGCAGCCGCCCCCACGGTGGGGCCGTGTCGCCTCCTGCCCGCCCCTGGGCGGAGGGAGTCGTCTGTTCGGGAGGATGCGGAGAGTGTTGCCACCTCTTATTTGTAAGCTGCCCCCGCGGGGGACGTGTACAGAAAGCATGGGAAGGATGGGATACAGGTGTCGACGTATGGGGGAACCCCACAGAGGTTGTGTCCCAGGGGCACTGCCAGCGCTGGGCACGGCCGAAGCTGTACCGCGCTTCCACGCGTGTCGGGGAGAGCCCGCAGTGCCCGCGCTGCACAGCCTGCCTGTAGCCGCCTCCACGCGCGGGCTGTTCCCGCGCTATCGAGAGTGCCGGCGAAAGGGATAACGGAATTAAATTGCGTGGCGAACGAAACCCGGAGTTCGGCTAAAAACCAAAAATGCCATCAGCATTAGAAAAAGGTGATCTGACGAAGTATATCTGACCACAAAATAGGAGCCCGACAGATGATGATATCTAGAAACATTGTAATAAAAGTGTACGGCATAGACAGTACTAAGTACTCTTTCAGATTGTATCTTCCATGTGAATGGTATCAATTTAAATCAAGCAGGATTTAAAACTAACCTGGGCAGCAAAGTTAACTCAGCTACTTTAAAATTTATATCAGCATAAACCTACAATAGCTCAGGGACCTTCAGAAAAGTTGAAATAATGATTGAAATTAGACCCAAAGCGCTGAGGCTCAAGTCCGAGTATTTCTGACACCTCCACTTGCAGTGAATAGTGGTGGTTTGGGTTTTTTTGTTTTTTTTTTTTTTTTTTTTTAAACGTGTCCCTTGATATCAATCATTTGACTCTACAGCCAGAGTTTTTCCTCATTTTGTCAAATGAATTTTGACTCTGCTGCATCAGGAGAACATTTATTGCCTGCTTATAATAGTAATTATACTGTTTTGAGACAAAATCTGGTGTAATTGCATATATATAATGTAAAATATTGTTTGCTTAATTTTCCAACACATTTTCAATACATGGTTGTCCTTTTCTACTAATGGAATACTCCAATGGTGCAAGAATGTGGACACATATATCCTGACCAAACCAAACTAAACCACCATTCCCCTCCATCCTACCCACAGGAACAACAAGCCTCCACACCAAAAAAAGGAAAATCTCCCCCCTCAAAGATGTGGATTTTCAACTGCCACTTCTACCCTAAAGCAAATGGCTGAGGGAAGAGGCATAGCCAGAAGCTCAGCAACACACAAAACCTGTTGAGATGATGTGAAACTACAGCTCCTAGGCTTCAAAAGAGAGATACTCTTGGTGTGCTCCAGAGGATTGGTGCACATGGGTAAGGATGACCTTCCCTAGAAAAAACAGGAGAGACAGAATAATAATTCTCTCAAGGTATGGCTCCTTTTCAACAAACCACTATGCTGAAAAATCTGTAACTGAAGTTCTCTAGGAGCGGCAGCTTTGACTTAACAGTCTCAGATGTACACCTGACCTTTGGAACCTGTGGAGCCCTTGGCTATCTTCTTCACTAGCCTTCAGCCGTAGTCTTTTTCCATATCTTGAGGAAACATGAGGAAGGCAAAAGAGGAATCTCTTTTTCCCTCTACCATCAGCACCAATTCAAGCAACACCAAATGATTTTAGGGTAAGTGACAAAGGCCTGTTAAATTGATCTTCCTGCAAAGTATCTTTATCATACAGATACTGTCACAGCTTCTGTTGTGAAGGTAGGCTGCCTTGCTCATCTACTCAATTTAAGCATGCAAAAGTAATCTTAGAATGTTGGGAAAAAATCAATGTATTTCCAAAAAAGAGAGTGCTCAGTGAATTTGGATCTATAGTGTGAACTTGGAAAATATGTTTTCCTTTAAATACAATTATTGCAAATGGTTGCTATTATGCAAATATCTTTACTAGTACAGGGACTCCTAAATTAACAGAAGGAACATGACAGCTTTTGGAGCTACTAGCATACCAGCAGTGATTTGATCAGCCAGCTTTAACAAGGAAACATCTAAGAACCATTTTCCCTTTGGATCATATCTATTTAAAGGAACTATTTCATACTGAAGCCAGTAATGCCCATGGCACAGTTTAAACTGAAACGGATGATAATAGATAATAACCTCAGGAAAATTTACTGTTAGGGCAAGCTTTAAACAAGATGAGTTTCCAGGTGGTGTCAAAGCAGATTTATTTCTCATCATTTGAAACAATTCATTAGAACACAGACTTAAAATTCTGAAAAATAGAACTGTTCTTAATATATATACTGGGGAGCATTTGCCCTGCCTACTCCTTCAAAGCTTATCAGCCAACCATTGAGTCATTATCCAGCCAAACAGTTTAATACTGTCTGGCCAGTGCCATATTATAAGAAAACACAGAGCAATGCTGGAGTTTGGAGAAAGATCAGCATCCTTTTAGGCTGTCCCCAAACCCCATGGCCCAAGGTGGATAACTGGTTTTGGTGTGTTCTCAGATCCCAGTTCTCCTCAGGCTGATATGAATGGGAGAGCCACACTATTTGTGGCTGGTGCAAATAATTATTGATTTCTTTATGTCTGTTCCAACACAAAGCTTCATAAATTTGTTCATATAATGAATATGTGCCCAACTATACAGCAGTAAAGGATGAGCAACAAAGCTGCATAAGGGAAGTAGTTTCCCAGTGGGACTTCTTTGAGTACCGGGGATGGTTAAGTGACACAGTCTGTCTGTAGCACAAATAAATCATCATTTGTTATTCTCAGCAGGAGCAATGGTCTTGCATTCTCAAAAAGGAACAACCGATAGGCAGAGAGCAGCTCAGCAGACCACGGGGGAGTGCTGTTAAAGCCATCAGTAGACAAATTTAATGGAAATTTATCCTTGATTATACTTAAGTAAAGATAGAAAAGAGGGCTCCTCAAGGCTGCCTCACTGAAACTAAGATGTCTAGTTATCCTTCTCAAATATGGGAAACTTCTGCAATGGCAGTCAGCGAGCTTTCTGGGTGGTATTTGCTTATTTAAAGTATATACAGTTTTTAATATTTTTTTTTCTTTTTCTTTTTTGTTCCTCAAAGGTTACATATTTAAGAACTGAGGAAGTCAAACCAAAGGTTTAGTACACATATTGACAGAAGGCTCAGTTGGTCGTTACAGGCACCAAAACAATTTATCAAGCTTAAGTAAATTCAGGACACATTGACTACTTTTAAGATCATTATCAACTCAAATCTATTGCTCTATGACATTGAAAATCATCCAGTAAAATAATGCAATTATTAATATGCTAGCTTACTTTACATCTGAAAGCTAATTTTAAGACTAATTTTCTAACACCATTTGGACTTCACCTCCATTCCATTTAATAAAACTCTAAGTCTGCACAACTGTTATCGACAGCCCTCCACACTGACTCTGATTCTGTTCTCACTCAGATAATACAATGGAAACTCCCGTTAACTTCAGTAGTAGCAGAGTCAGGCCAGTACTCACTATAGTTGTAAATCTCACAAGCTTGGAAAAATCTCACGAATATTTAAGCCATATCACATAATTTTTGACCTTTTTTCTGCTTTAACTATCTTTATTTTTGGCCCATTCTATCTGCCAATCTTAGAATTTTGTCTTAAGGCACACAAGTTTCTCATCAAAAACAGAAGGCAAGGTAAAATTAAGGCAGGCAGTCTGTTTAAAATGATCATCACTCTCAGTAAATTCAGTAAAAGCAAATTAAAGTAATGCTAGTGAGAATACTTTCTCTATAGAAAAACAAATATTATTGAATGTGTGTAGATAGACTCTAAATAAGCTAGTAAGTCTCTGCTGTGGCAGTGTGTTCTGATATACCAAGCCTGTACCACTGTTAATCAGCATATTGCTGAAATGGAGATCAAATAACAATATTAAAAAGGTTCCATTGCATCTTTATGGCATAGGACTGTGAAGTGACAGCTACAGAGCCTCAGCTCCTGGGGATTTTCAGAATTTTCTTTGTGTCATAGACAGAGAAAATGAAAACGAAAATGCAATGAACATTACTTGTAGTGAATTTGTATAGATCCATTCCTTCACATTCTCAATAGGCTTGGGAATGATAAGGTCAGGGACTCAGAAGTACCTTAATAAAATAAGCACTGGAAAATGGAAAAGATAGAGATCAATGGAGTAATTGAAAATAAGCAAACATGATCGTGGGTTTTATTTGGTTTGTGTGAAAATGTATTTGCACAGAAGGTTGTGGAAGGCATATAAAGCTGGAGTTATTACTTGATACAATTATTATAGCAATAAAAATCACACAGGCAATATTACAGGAGGACGCTAAATCATTGGTACATTTCCGTTAAATTAACTACTGAAAAAGTTTGCTGCACAGTTAAAATAAAAAAAAAATTAAAAAACCCACCAGAAGAACCCACAACCAGAACTGTTTATAGCAGGTAGAAAAATAGTCAGTCTTTTTGTTATCTTCAGGTCCTGAGTTTCAATGAATGTAATAATAAATGGTAGTTTTCCATATTAAGCGATAATTTCTAGCCACAACAAAGAGTACATAACTGATGATTTAATGAAAATAAATCTGTCTCAATGAAAGAAGCACCTTCAACCTGATCCTTCATTATATGAATACCATTTGGTATGCATGCTGACAGTCAAAAATAAGCAGCAGTGCAAGTAAAAGCTTGTTTCTGACACCGCACGTGACTCAAGCTTCTGAAGCAGCTGATTCCCACAGGCAGTGGGTGTAGTTTTCAAATGCATCTACTTTGAAAAATGAGGCAGCATGCAGATATCAGTAAGATTCAGAAACAAGATTGCCCCGTCAGTCCAGGCTTTTCCATGACTTTAAAACTTTTCACCCCTTGTCATCCTGCAAGGAAAAAAACCCTTCTGCACAGGCCTGAAAACCTTTCATCTCCTACAGCAGCTACGGACGGATGTCTGTTTGCTTTGTGTGTAGTTAGAACCCCTCATTCTGAAGGGAGGATGCAGAGGAAATAGTCTGCGTGCTGATTAATTTCGCATGTCCTTCCCACAACTTTCTACTCCCCATTCAATGGAAAGACAAACAAGATCTCCTGCTGTAGACTAGGAAAAAAAAATCTTAGAGCATCTGAGTACAAGGACTTATGGCATATGCTTATGTCACATAAAGGCAAATATGAAATCTCTGCAGATGCAATCACTCATGTAAGGTTTGGCTGAGTGCAGTATCTTGCTGTGTCCCAGAATTACTTGTACACCACAGTGTTCCCATTTTTAAGTGGTAGAATCAATGAATGGCATGCAGTATGGTGCTGTTTCTCCTTACAAGCATTTTTAAAGCTGGTTGTGCTTTGTTAAAAGCATTTAATAATGATTAATAGGTCATTGTTCATTGTAAGAACTTGTGGTTTTTGTAAAAAACCCCAGGTGATTCCATGAGTGGTGTAACCAATAGACCTTACAGATAGATGTGGTATACATCCTAAAAATCTCAGCTCCTCCCTTCTCCCAGATTACCTTCTCACATCCTCTATACCTTCTCCCTCTCAGTAGGCTCAGCTGCCTCCTGTGCAACTATCAGCCAGGCAGAAAGCAGCCCACGCTGGGGCTAGCCCCACGCAGGCCAGCATATTTGTGCCGAGTGGCCTGCGGGTAAGCCAAACTGTACAGGCTCTGACTCCCACTGCAGCCTTTCCTTCTTGGAGTTGCTGATTTTAGGTTTTTTCCCTCTACTTGCCTGCCAGTTTCATGAAACTTGCAGAATCTTAGTGTCTTCGTGCTTCTTCCATCAGTTCCGCTGAAGTGGGCTACAAGGTTAGGAGTTATAGGGGGTTGCAATGGGCAGGCAAACAAAAAGAATGCAGGTGTTCCCTTACTGAGGTCTGTCATGCCTTCAGAACAAAAATATGTCTGCTGAATGTTGTTGACACTCTTCAGCACAAAATAACTTCTTGGTATTAACTTTCCTTGTTAGTAAATACTGCTAATGGGTAAAGGGTGGTAGCTCTCCATTCTCTCTCCTATACTGTTTTCCACTCTTTGAAAATGATTGCTAACCCTTGACTTACTATAGTCCTACATAGGCTTATGAGATGATAAGCACCCTTACTGTAACAGTGTAGTCTACTTTTTTTTCACAGGATGATATTTTCACATATGAAATTTTAATAAGATATTTGAAACATTAAGCAATAAATCAGTGGACTCATTTGAAGCTCTGCAAAGGAAAAATTGACAGCGAGAGCTGAGGCTTGTAGTTGTGGCACCGTAAGAAGTGAAAGGCAATGAGACTATTTTAATGAAATGCTACCTCTTCTAGTTTTTTTTTCTAAATGTCTGACATTGGTCACTGTCAGAGACAAAATGCTGCATTAGAAGTACCTTTGGTCTGACCTGATAGAGCAACTCTTGAGTTCCAAAGCACTCCTGAAAGAAAAAAAACCCCACAGTACTGGAAGAAAGCTGGATTCTTTAAACAGGTAGGTAAATCGTATCCATTTATTTTCTATAACTGGTGTTAGTACTGAGCCTGTGTATTTAAAATAATTTTTATTTCCTGTATATTTTGCACATTCTAAAAGTTTACTTTTTTCTTCTCCATCTTCCTTGGGAAAAGTCTGTAGTTTAGAATATGACTGAAACTGCCATTGAAAAACTAAATGGAAAACTAATGTACCTCACAGGTGTACCCATGGGACTCTGAGAAAGGTAGGAATGTGTGTACAGAATCTGTATCAATGAGCAGGTAGTGCATGAGAATAGTTGAACTGTCTGAGCTTGATCTGATTTTGCTAAACAGACATGAAGGAGAATATTTTCATTTGTAAATTGCTTTTTATTTTGTGACATGAAACAGGATGCTCAGTGGGGGTACAGATAAGATTTGAACAGAAGACCTCCAGATGAAAACTGCTTGCAAATGTCTGCTGTCTTACAAATGATAATATATTCCTGTAGTTACTCCCTTTTTTATCGTGTAAGAAATTACAAAATTACAGAAAGAATGGTTAAGAACTGGGATGTCGTGGTGAAATTTCTGTGTACACGTAGGCCTCAGTCCTAAACCACTGGAGAATCTCAGCAGATTCACCTCAGGAAGCCCAATGGGTTTTGTCTCAGGAAAAGTGCTGGGAACCTACCATGGTCTGCAGTGGAACGGATGCTGTGCTGCCCTATAGGAAAGGTAGTGGTGTAGAGTAGGGCTACAGCACAAGTGAGCAGGCTGCCCTGCTCTGAGGTGAGGTGACCGCAGGTAGCGTACAGAAGAGCATGCATTAAAAGTGATTGCTGTGGTGCAAGGCTCAAGGGCATGAGCTGTATGGATTCCCTACACAGTCTCCCCAAAGGTCAGTGCCCTCTCAGGATAGTTTGGGGCTGCAACCTAAGCAGCCTGGATAGCCTCAGGAGGTGTGATTAAGCAGCTGCTCAGCCTCTTCTGCAGTGGTTACAGGACTGGGACCATGGCTGCAATCTCATCAGAGATTATCCAAATTGAAAACAAAAATATTTTCTTAAATTGTTTGTATAGAAAAAATCTCATAGAATGGAAAAGGAACATGCCAACAAAGGATTAAAGTGCTTCCAAAACAAACCAGACCGGCTAATTAAATGAATAATTACAGTTTAACAGATCTTTAGCTTTTAGAAGGCTACTCTGAAAGGTTTCAAACCACAGAGGATGGTGTCTCTGTGTTATAAAATAGACAAGAGGTGGGGGGGGTCACACCTACTACATCTTCCTCAAATGCATGAGAGAAAAGTAAGCTAGATATAAGCCTGATTCGAGCTGCCTTCCATTTGGCTAAACTGAAAATCAAAAGATGAGAGAACATATAGCTATATCTATTCTTCTGCTATATTCCTAGCAGATTTGAACTGTGGAATATGCAGCCAGCGGAAGCTGAACTCTCTCTTAGCCATCAGATCACATACATTTTTCATTAAATGAAATAAATATTTTTGCTGTAAGTGAAATGTGCCTCCCTCCATATCCCTGTCATGAAACGGAAACATTCTAATGAAGGCAGCCTTCAGCTTTCCTGAGAGCTGCTGTGTACTACTGGTGATACAGCCTAACTGTGTGTGTGTCCTCCAGAACTGGTTTATAAACTTAATCTGACTATAAATGCTCTTAGAAACTATTGCTTGAAGCTATTTGCATACAAATAGAGAATGTGAAAGAGTTACATGAGCTTTAGTTCCTTATTTTCTGTACTAAATACTCATGCTTCCATCTCTGAATTAACTGTTGGGACAGTTTGTGCTCTCATTGGTGCTCAAACTCTAGTTCTGCATTGGCAGCATCAGCTGTGGCCAAGTACCCAACACTCTTGCAATCTTTGTGCATATACAGACATGTTAGCATAGTCAGTCTTGCAAGCTCTAATATTCTAAGATTCTTAACTTCTAAATTCTAATACACTGATACTCTAATATTCTAAATCCTTGTACCCTAAGAATTGAGTGCTTTTAGCTTAGGTAGATGCATGGTTCAAAATTCAGGCCTTATCATTGGCTCAGGACAAGATTTACTTGTTCATCACATGCAAACTCCAGCCTCACTGTACAGATACTTGATCATCAGAGGAGTCTGACTGGTAACAAAGGGAAAAGTGAACTGCAGCAAAGAATGTGTATCTTAGCTTGTGGAGGAGTTCTCTTTTTTTCTTTGCTTTGGGTTAATTTAATTTTCCTTAGCTGCTTCCAAATCCATAACTTACCCCCAACTCAGCGTTGCCACATTCCAGATGATTTCTGACTGGAGTTGCCCAGCTGAACTTTTATTGCTTTATTTCCACACTCTCATATTTCTCAGCTCTTTCCAAATTGCTGGAACTGCTGCCCCTATGACAGGGAAGAGCTCTACTGACGGGGAATACACAAGCTTGCTGTCTCCTTTTCATGCACAAAGACAAGTTTGGGATAAGAGGAATGACATTCTTGATGTTTATGCAGTATCAACTGCGAAGACTGTTCAAAGAGTGAGTTTTATCACACAAAGGATTTCCTTAAACAGCAACAGGGAAGCAGTGGGCTTGCTTCTATTTTAAATCAACAGGAATGCTGTGTGGACACTGAACCATTCTGCCTGTTTAGCAAGGGTTAATTTGTGCATAAGTTAACTTGACTCCTGAGAAATTCTCATGATTCACAAATTTGACTTAAAAAATCAGATAACCTAAAGAATAGTGTAGTTTCCTTTCATCCTCATTTGAGGAAATACAGAAGGAAAGAGTTCAACAGAAATAGAAGACAACTCAAAATTAGAAAAAACATCCAGTTTATTTATCTGAAAGTAATATGATTATTTTACCCTAGGACGTAGGTTTTGATTAGTGTTTGTCGATCATATCTAGAACAACAATATTTCTCATCTACTATAGGAGATAGGATGAATTATAGAAAGATTTTATGTAATACATAGGTAACAAATCAATCACTTATCAGGTATCTGATCTGCTGGTGCATTCATGGGAATTAGGGCTACAAAAGATGAGTTTGAGTCTTCTTTCCCTTGTGAGCCTCTTGTCTCTGCAGTCTTGGTGTATTGGATTGACTTCTTCCGACAACTAGGGAAGTGAGGAAAAAAAAGAATCAGAGGGGTTTGAGGGCGATGCTTCAGGCTTTTACACGGAAACCTTGCTCAGTAACTAGCATGACAGAGATCATAATTTGAGCAGATAGATTTTATCATTCTAACCCAAAATACAGGAGTAATGCCTGGGAAGTATTAAGATTTTAGAGTTTCATTTGGTAAAGAAGAAAACTTGTTGTAAAGTCATTCCTACACTGTTACACTTAAGTCCTGAAAATTTAAGTTTGCTCTCTCTCTTCCAACTAAGGTTTTTGTCAATAGTAGTATCTTAAGAACAGGGAAAAAAAGTACACTTTGACCTCAAACACTGCAGGTTCTGAGGAGTTCTGTATCAAAAACTTCAAAGCAAACTTCTCATCATTCAAAGATTGCCAAAAAGTAGAGCACCTTTCAAGGGATATCCCATATACAATGGATGCAATTCTGTCTTGTAATGGCCAGCCTTTGGTCCTGGACTGACTGGATTATCTTAAAGATGGTGAGGTGAGAAACCCTTTCTTCCAGGACTGGCAGTGAAGATGCCAGACAGGCATTAGCCTGCCTGTGAAAACTATCAGGACACTAAAAGGAGGTAGCAAGTATCTGTGGTAAAACCAGGAATCTGTAAGAAAAAACAACCATCTCCAACTACATCCTAGTCTGATTTCCTTTTCTAGACTGATGGCTGAAAATTATTTTTACTTATTAATCCTTACCCGAAATGTCTTCATTGATTCCTCACAATTAGCCTCTTTTCCTACACGTACAATCCTCTTTCTGCCAATACTATTCTCTCAGTTCTGTTTTCTCTAAGTGAAAAAAAAAATATCTAGTTTCTAGGTTATTTGTTTGTACACAGGACTGCATTTGAGCGTTGCAAATTTGTTCATTGAAAATAAATCCGTACCAATTTTTACATGAATTTGAGGCTCTTAGTTCTTATTCCACCGAAGTAGCAATTGTTCCTAGACCACGATCAGAAAAGGAGCAGAGGCTCACTTATTAGAGATCTGGAACTAAGTAATGATTGCAGTTACACCTGGAGGAATCTATCACAGCACACCAGAGAATTTCACCGGTGCAAGAATCACACTACCAAAAATGACAGCACTTTGGCTCTCATTCTCAATATTCTTGAGAATTAGACTGAGAAAAGTGAAAAATGCCTTTACTTTCACTCCGTGCAATATCAGTCTCATAGTCTTCTTCTCTTGGTTTTCAACTTATTTTACTGTTTTACTTCCCATGCCTCAGGTTACCAGTTAAATCAAATTTAATTCAGAACTTTGAGTTACATGATAAACATATTGCATACACCAATATTCAGTTTTCAGGTCACTAATATAGCCAACGGACTCAAACAGATTAGTCAGATCCCCTATTTACCAGATTAGCAGAGTTTAGAATCTCATAATTTCAAGGGGGCATTAAGCTTCCAGATGATTTCTTAATTTCCTGCAACAAATGGAACATTTGCATACAAGTTATGTAAAAAGGCAGCATGGTGGTATTTGCCGTAAGACCAGCAGTCAAGAGTTTATCATCACCTGAAGCCACTAGTTAACCTTTGGCAATTCACCTCCTGGGTCCTTGCTTCTCCCCCCGCATAATGTGTATAAGAGCCTTCATTTCCATGACTTACAGATCTGTGACGCATGCTAATAGTTTCATGCTGGCACAGGCCTTTGAAGATATGAAGTTCAACAATGGTGCTAAATAGTCTTCTTTTAGTCAGCCCTGCCTTAATTTCAGCTGACACAGAAATGTTAATGCTTTGGCACAAGCAGACCCTATGGCTGAACTCTCATGCCAGTATGAACCTTTAGTGTTGAGTCTATTCCCTCAGCTTTAGCTACGCCTGGTCATTGCATCTCCATACGTAATTATTACTTAAAGACCTGTCTTTCAGTCATCCCCTGTACACTTCTGTTGGACTGCTTGCCATTGTTGTATATCATCCTTGAATATAATTTTTATACTTCCGCCAAGCAGAATGGTAGGCCTTATTTGTCACTGAGTTGGCATAACTACGAGTAAGCTCAGGAAATGGCATTCTCACTGCCTGAATACAATTGTGGAATAATTCAGTTTTTCACTTTTCTTCATACTAGGAAGGTGTCTGACCATTAAAATGCCACTTGGAAGATGCTGTCTTGATGACCAGCTCTATGTTAGTCAGTTCTAAAGAAATTTTGGAGGGAAATTTGTGGCTGATTATGGTTCTGAGGGCCTGAGACACTAGCTTTGAACCACAGCAAAGTGGCCGTGCTCTATCTATTCTTTTTATTTCTTACATATATTTCTTAATGAGTTTGCCAGAAATTGATTGTATTGTCACTTGCAGAGACTTTACCCATCAAGTAAGGCTGTAAAAGAACCAGAGCAAACAGAAAGCCCTTGTCTTCAAGCCCTAATTTGAACAATATGTGTGCTTACAGAGAGCCAGCTAACAACTATTTCCCTATATGATCATGCTGATCAGAGATTTGCAGAAGTCTACTGGGCAAGCAGAATGTAAACACATCTTGCATTTCAGTGCAGGGATAGAAGACAAAGTGCAGGAAGAAGATGCAGAGAGGGACAAAGAGAGGTTGTGGCCAAGGTCAGGAGATGTCTTAAGAGGCAACTTTTCTATCTTCCAAGTATACCTGTATGCATGTACATGTGATATAATCTGTTCTTAAGGTTCAGTCCTACTCACATCACCACCTTTCAAAGAAAGCAGTGCTTCAGAAGCGTCCAGGGTTCCCGGACTTGCCCCCATAATAAATAAATGTTCCAGAACTTGTCCCATCATTCTTAGTTTTTTAGCTGACCTGGGTTCTTGTATACTTTCTGCACTGTACACGAGTGTATGATAAGCTGGGTGCTGTGTGGTGGGGACAGCAGTTAGACTCACTCAGGTAGCGCTCAGGTGGCATGGAAAAGAGACATAGGAAAGGTGAGGAGCTTTGTGAAAGGGCTGCTGTTCACCTGGCACCAGACATCTGCCTCCCTCCTGATGGGCTGGGAGCTGCAGTTGTGTGCCAGCTGTGAGAGAAGTAGGAGCAGGGTGCTGTGTGGGAAAGACTATGGTGGTGCATGAGAGGAGCTGTACAAGCAGGCAGAGCTGGCTTTGCAGGGAGTGGGTGCAAACACTGCAGTGAAATGGGAACCACTTTCCACTTGATTTCTCTGTTGTTCTATGAGCTAACTATGCAACTGGGTCTAAAGAGCTAATAACAGAGAGCTGCAGGTCCTGGACATGAAGTGGGTTGACATATCTAATCCATACAGAATATTCTTCACTTTCTTTTCTATAAGCTCTTGTGTTTCACTGCTATGAGGTATTAGAATAGTTTATTTACCGTACCATTTGTCCTTGGATGGCAGATGAAGTAAACATCATTTCTTGCAATAAAATACTCTGTAGTCACACTAATTGGCAAAAAGAAACACAGAGCCGTGTCAGTCTTCACAAGTCTTTGTGTACAATGCAAATACAAAGACAGACGTGAACTACTGTGTACAGGTGGTTTAACAAAAAATCAGGCACCAGCTGAGCTGTGATCAGTGTCTCTGAGCATGATGAAGAAATCTCTGGCAAACATGAGGAAATGAGATTGCTTTGTCTCTATTCCCATGAGGGATAAGGCAAATCGTATTAGCTTGCAGTTTACATGAACTCACTTGTGTGCACATACACACAAACAATATGTAAACATCTCTTAAACCACTAATTTGATTGTGTGTATGGGTCTATACATGTTTCCATCTGAAAGTGTGTAACTGTGGAAGTTCGCTGTGTTCTTTATGAGAGGGAGGACCTAAATCTGTACTTCATGGAACTCTTTGGAAATAAACATAGGTTAATCTTAATGTGACTAAAGTTTTGCTGTGGTATCAATGTGAGGACAACTCTTCCTGTTACACCATAAGTTTTCTCTTGGTATTTATATAGAACGGTCAGCCTGTTTTATGAATTGGTTGAAGGCTACTTTTTGATGTATTGGTCCCCAAATCTGTTTTTAAAAAAGGGAAAAAATGCTGGAATGCAAAAGTGGGAGTTCTTCATAGCCAATTCTGCATCAGCCCATGTGCCCCTGCGACTGTAATTTGGAAATTTAGGGTTCCATGTTCCCTCCTCATGTGTTATGCAACAGCCATCCCCCGAAGTGGTGACTTTGTTTGGACTGAGCTCCCTGTGCTCGAGGAAGCTCCCTTTTTTCCCCCAGCAGATTAGGTAAAATGAAACTTTTGACCAGTTGTCTGGTGTTTTAAAGATTCTGAAGCAGCAGAGGAATCATGAGTCAGAATAGACCTAAGGAATGTTTTCCAACCCAAATAGTTTATTTAAGTGCAGTCTGAAGAATGGGGGCAGGGAGGGAGATGGGACTTCAGTTCAGACATTCTTATGATTTCAGCTGAAGTTTTTCAGGTCCTGGGGAGGAGTTATTTTTCTTAACCCTCTCATTAAAAGTTAAGTATCTGAGTAGCTACAGACAGTACCACAGACAATCAATGCATCTTTTTCTTATTGCAACATCAAGGGCTATATTTTTGTGGAGAGTCAGAGGAGGAGAAAAAAGACACAATCAGAATAACTGACATCAGTGTCCTGAAAGGGAACAGAAAAGCCTCCCTCTTTTATACTAGTTTTAATCTGGTGTAACTAGTAAATTAAATGAAATTTCTTCAGAGAGCCACTAGTTTGAGAATCAAAATTATCTATATCTTTAGCTATTCCTTTACATTTGCTGCTGTCTATATTAGTAGATAAATACTGTAATTGACTACTCCATGAATTCTACCCTAAAAATTCAGCATGTAAATCACAGTAAATGGGTAACATCTGATGGATGTGCACTATTGCCAGCTACCTATATAATACAGGAGTGTATACACAGCAGTATATTCGCACAGGTTTTTTTTTTTTTTTTTCTTTCTTTCTGTCCCCTTCTCCTTCCTATCCTCCACTGATAAAAAAAAAAAAAAAATCCCAACACCCCAAACAGCCTTGTCTGGTTTTCGTTTCCATTGTGCTCTAGGGAACTGCTGCAAAACTATTTTGTGGTTTGCCTTGATGCAGTGCAGCTGTTGGGAAGTACAGCATCTCTCCAGCTCTTTGAATGCTCTTTATAGCTGCAGCCATTTCCCCCTCCTTCCTCTTACTAACACTGCTTGCAGCTCCTTGATTTCAGTATTCTGGCAGCGAAAGTTCATTCTGAGTATTCTCCTTATTCTGAAGTGTAGTAAGAGAGGAAGGGGAGAGAAGCCTCTATGAACTTCTTGGTGTTATGAAAAAGTAAGAGACAGTTCTCACTGATTGCAAATAATAGTATTTAAACCACCCTTTTCTTTCATGCAGCCCTTCAGAAGAAAAGAAGGGGTGTTAGTCTCAGAGGAAGTCTGAGCAGAAATGGCCAGCAGTATGCTTGGGCTTCCCTGAAAAGTAGGGGGCTTGAAATAACACAAGAGGTGAGTTATGTGCTTTGTTAGCATGCACTTTTGACAATAAAACCTTTCAATTTTCCTCCTCCTCTAATTCTTATCAGTGCTGTGCAGCATTTCACAGACAGTTAGCTCACGGCACATAAACATGGACCCCAAAGTCAAAACCTCAGAGAAGGGCACACCCTTTGGTCAGCATAATAACCATTCACCTTTCAGCAAAATCCACGACTCTTTTTTTTTTTTTTAACTAGATACATTAAAGAACTAAATATATCTGTTACTCTGAGATATGTACAAAAGGCAGCTGAGAAGGACTGGTTCAACCATAGTCTCTCTCTGACCATGGCATCTAGCAGTCCTCTCTTATTTAAACACCATGTCCAGTGAAATTCACATTTTAGACTTCAGTGGCAATTTATTCAGAGTAATCGCATCATGTGCACTGCTTTTCTTGAACATTTAAGGACCTGACTCCAGGACCTGCAACTAAAGAAAAATACAAAATGATTTTAGAATTGGGGTTAAATGATGAAATTGTACAGTGCCTTGCTGTATGTGCACTGACAGCAATCAGTCTAAGTGAAACTCGCTGGCAGTTCATATTACTTCAGTTCCTATAGTTCGGAGTAGGGTCACTCCTAGAGAGATTGCATTTCAAGACTTTACACCTCTTAACCTTCCTGCCTTGCTGTTCTCAGAAAGATCTAACCTCTGTGTGCCAGAGGCTATAGGCCAAATGACCTTTGTTGATAAGAAACTCTTATTGAAAAAAGAATATATCCCCCATTTTTACCACTCCAATCATCATGTGCATGTGAAAAAAACCCCACGTATATTTTATCTAGTAAAATATCAGAAATGCTTAATTATCCAGAAAATTATATTTAGCACTTTGATAGGACTGGGCATAGCTTTATTTAATGAAGATTGCCTTTTAAGAGAGATGAGGGTTTATTGCTGAGATGTGAATTGTTGGAAATTTCTTGGGAAATTGCTTTAATGGGCCTCCTCTTTTAATTACATTGCATATCAGATAATACTGTTTCCTTTTAACTTCCTACTAGTCTGAAGTAAATACAGTTAGATTGTAACTACTGCTAAACAGTATGAAAACCAGAGTAAGAATACTTCAATTTCTCAAGAAGAATATAGTCAGAATCACCTGTCTGTGGCACATGGGCCTGCTGCTACAGATGCTGAAGAGAAACAAGCCCTCAAAATATTGTTCTGGTTCCTGTCAGCCTGATCTTGGAGTGCTTTGGCTGGCAGCGCCTCAGAAAAGGACTTGGAAATATAAACATGGAGGAGGAAAGAAGACAAGGAAATACTTTCATAAGAAAGCCTATCACTCCTAGAAGGACTGTAGCAGTTTCCTTGAAATTCCTCCATCTGAGGACTGGAGCCCTGTTTTGGAGGACTTACTGCTGAGCCACGTTTGCGTGTGTCTTAAGGAGAGGGCTGGAGAGCGATAGCGTGGTTTGTTCCAGCTAGTTAGCCATGTGGCAGTGCTGCTGTTGCTGCAATAGGATTCCTTCATCATTACGTTTCTTCTCTTGGGCTCCACGGTCAGTTCAGCTCTCAGAATCTACGCTGAAAATTATGAGCTCTCAGAAAAAAAGGAGAAGAGCCTCCTCTGCCCTCCCTCCTGGTAGTCTGGATATGAAATAGTTGCAGTAGCCACACAGTTCCCATTGAGCAGGCAGGAGGCTGTTGCTTTAAATTAAGCACAAAGCAGTCTCTGCCTATCCCTGCAGTGGGCTGTAAGCCTAGTATGCTGTGTATACAATACCTAGAAGGCATATAGCCAGCTCGGTGGGTGTGTTTGACCTGGGAACTGCAGTTCCTCCAGGGCCTGGGGAGACTTGAGTTCTGGGGAAGATTGACAATTCACAACACAATGACTGGAGGATTCCCACGCTGGCTAATAGGGGGAAAGCTGGAGAAAAGCGTGCCTGATTTTTATTTCCTTCTCTCTCATGTGGTAGTAGGATTCATGAGCTGAAATCGCATCCTGGGTTTAACCTCCTATGGCTGTCTCCTTGGGAGTGAACAGACTTGTCCTTTTCTGCTATGAGAGTTGCTGATGGACGTGCAGATTGACCCTAGCCATCCCTGCTCATTCCTGGGGCACTGGTAATGTCTGAGAAGGGCAAATCTATGGTTTTTTTCATGTGTCATACATGCATACAAGCAAGGCCGTGTTTTATTCTGTGTATATGAAAGATGAACTAAACACAAATAATACATCTGTGAAAAATGTGTTATTTCTTTATATGTTACAGTTTGGTAAAAACCTTTAAATGAACACATTCTGAAGTAGCTGTATCATAAATGTGCAGGAGCTGATTGGTCATATAATGGTCACATACTTGTAGAGCAATCATATTTTCTGAAGATTTTTCTTTCAAAAGGGAGGAAGAAAAAAAACTTTCTCTGCAAATCTTTTTGATTGGCGGGACTGAATTAAAAAGCATTCTGTTATTCCTCTCATTCTAGTAAAAGTTTAAAAATTAATTCATTAATGACTGATAGATATGTGTTTGCTTTGTATTTAGTTACTTCCACACAACTGTAAGGTTCTAAGAAAATACAAAAATACTCTACAGAAAGTCTTCACAGATGACCAAATTAAATATTTTAAGTTCTGAAACCAACTAAGATCTAAAGTTTATTCACTTCATTTAAGAAAAAAAAAGGAAATTTGTGATTTTTCCAAAATACCTTGTTTGATTTACAGATAATACCAGGAATAGTTGACACAACATGTAACTACTTTCACCTGTAGGATGCCCATATCAGCTGTTTGGATAAGTGGTATGAACTTTACTGCTTTTAGTGATCTAGTCTTTACAGAGTTTTTCTGTTGTGAGGATGGATGAACCAGTTCAAATAAATGACAATCTCTGGGAAAAAAAAGAGCCACTTACTGCTTCTGTAGCACCTATGTATTATCTTCTCTATACGATCCATGATCCTGCTCCTTTTCATGTGATATCTGTATCTGTGTATTTACAGTGTGAAGCGTGGTAGGTTTAGTGGATTTTAATGAGAAACTGCTATTTGGAGGACCCAATGCTGTTCCTACTTATGGTATATTTGCATCAGATGGACTAAGCTGGTCTGACATCTCAACAGCTGCCAAAAAAGGTGGTTCCATTCCCATATGGTCCTGGCTACACAGTCTCAGTTTTGCCAGGTTGAGCTCTCCTCTAACTTTTTGTTGAACCAACTTCGTTCACTACATGAGATAAAAAGATTTTTATTTTTGTACTTGTCTTTCTGAAAGTTTAGTAAGCTGAATTACCTCACAAAGTAGCCAGACAAACTTCAGAGTGCAAAATTGTCCCTTTCAAGCTGTAAGCTGTCAGCTTCAATCAGTTTACTATGTAAATGTGCATCCTTTTCACATTGCCTAATTTGCATTTACCAAAATCAGAGTAACAAATTATTAAATCATAGTCTTTGATTTCTTATTGGAATCACTACTTATGAATTTGCCCCATTTTATTTTACATATCTAAAATCTACTATGGAATTTGCCACCTTCCTATCCCATGGCTACTTTTGCTAAATTAAAATTAAGCAAAGCTCACCTATAATAAAATCTTTTTTTAAGAAAAAGGAAAATTCTCTTGCTCAGGGTTCACCAGTTTTCAGTCTTCTTGTGACTTCTTCCTAGACATATAGAAAGTCAGTTGTAAACAAACACACAAAAACCAAGGAGAAGGTCCAAAATCAGCCAGTGAAATACATTATGCTGTGCTGGACTTAAAGTGAGACGTGTTATAGTTTGTCTAAGAGTTCCCTAAGCAGGTTGCCATAGGTCTGATTTTCGCTTTTTGCACCTTCAGCTTAGTTGATGGTGAATGTAAAAATGCAAGCCTAGAAATAAGGTAAAAACCCCTTTTGTGTGTAGGCTCCTGCAGCTCGGGGTCTAGGCAGTCCCTGAGCTTATTTGCTGCAGCTGGCTCATCCATTATTTGCTGCAGAATGACATGGCTGCCAAAAAGTAAAGTAACCAGTGTGGGAACAGAATTACCAATTGTATTGCAGATATGAATCCTCATCAATCGTGTTCTCAGTACCACATCTGTCCTACTCTTTGGCCTGTTATTCTTCAGTGATTTTACTTTGAGATACCTATGATGCCAGATTAAGCAAGGATGCTGGAAAACAGATCTAGAAAGCTTTCAAACTACGCTGTGCACCTACAGTATAGCTCAACTTTGGTTTCAAAACTTCCTTGAACTCCTTGTGCAATTAGGTATCTACGTGAATTGCAACTTCATAGAACACATACTGTACTAGGTAGGACTGTATAGATGCAGGTATGCATCCTGCTAAGGATATAAGGCAAACACCAAGTCTGAACTTCAGACTGCCTAGCTTTAGGAATCTGCAATATAGATATCTACATTAGAAGTACTCCTGCAAGTTCCCTTTAGATAGAGAAAACAGGTGATCTAAGTTTGTAACTCATCTGACGTACTTTAGACTCTTACTTTTGGATGAGTTGAAAAGTATGAAAGTATGCATTTTTGTTCTTGACTGTAAAGGGGACATGGTAAGGGGATCACTATAGGAGTGGTAATCTCGGCTACATTAGCTCTTCATTTGCTCAGATAAATCCTATCCTGTTTGGGTTAAGAAAACGTTCCTTTCACACATTGGTCTAAATTAGCTGCAAAAGCTGTCAGAATTCCAGCAGAAACAATTCCTATTATATTTTTCTGAATAGTCCCCAGTCTGCTTTGATTAGTCATTTAGGTAAGCAATACAAGAAGAGGAAGGATTGTCCTATAATTAGGGAACCGGTGAGATGTGAGTCATATTCCTGGATTGCTATAGACTTCTTGACTAGTTGTACATCTCCAAATACCTGAGCTCCTGTGACCTACACTTTTTTTTTCATTTGTGTTGCTGGCTGTAGCTTCTCCCAGAAGCTACAGTTCTTCTATGTAAGAGCTAGCTGCCGCTGGGCTGAGTGGCAGTGTGCTTTCACTTCATCCCGTACTGTCTGTCCCAGATAATTAAAGGAAGGGTTTAGTTTCACACTAGGGCATTAATTGGTCTCAAACTTAACGCTTGCTTAGGGAGCTCTGCTATTTGAGCTGCAAAAACTTAGCACGGCTTTGAAGATGATGGGTGGTGCACGTGTCTAGTCTTGAAAGTTGAACTGCTGTGCATCTTGTATCCTTGGTCATTTAAACTTGTCATGTCTTCTCTAAACTACGGACGTTATCATTCTTTATCTCAGAAAGGAAGAGTTTTGTGCATAAATTCTTCACTGTGGAGTTCATTCACTGGGAGCACATATAAAGCTTTCCTCCATGTTTCTAGTGTCTCAAATGCATTAAAACTAGTAGACATATATTTTTAATTCCCATGCTACACAGCTGTAAATAGGCCTGTTGTACAATCTTGGCTGTGTGGAGGGTGACTCAGGAGACCGAGGAGATGTTTGTGAAGCCCCTTTCATCCCTGACACATCTGTCTGTATTTGACTGGCAGATCCAAAGTTCATACCCTACTTGAAGAGATGTTCAGCAATTAGGGCACCAGCTATAGATGCTGGACCTCCTCTTCCTTCCTCTTCCTGCATGGCCTTGGACATAACATTTCAGTTAATTCACAAAGGGACTTCAGTGTGACAATTCAGACCATAGCCTTATCTAGCATTCACAGAGGTTGGGCATCTGCCTAAGTTGAAGCTGATCACGGAGAAGCCTAGGACTGTCTATACATGTTAATTAAACAAGGCCACATTGTGGGCTTGAGCATTGGTCCATGATTCTCCATACCCTTTCTCTATGAGCAAGCTCCCTGACTCCTCATGGTTTTGGCCAATGCATCCTTCAGACAAAGCCAGGCACAGTTTGAAGATAATACAAGTCTGTTCTTAACGGACAGTATGCGAGCGGCATCCCTCTTTTTTTGGCAATTGGGGAAAGGGAAAAGAACTTAGCCATATGGATATGAGTTCTATTGTGCCTCTTGCCCACAAGCCCACATGATAGACCTTGCTCATTATATTTACTGGTATAGATGGTACTACAGACAACTAGTAGGAAACACAGAACATAGGGATATGACCCAAAACTTGCCTCTCTTCTCAAAGTAGGCATATACCATTCTTTTGAATTAGGAGCCTGTGTGGAACTGGGATTTCCAGCCCAAAACTGCTCCCTACATGATAGCACTTCAGTAATCTTTAGTACTGTTTCATCATTCTTGCATGCAAAATATATGAGCAATTGCTGAAGCAGATACAAGAACCTAGGATTTGGCTGGTGATCTCATATCATAATTTGAGTTCTGTATTCCTGCATTTTTAAGCAAAGACTGTGACTGCTGTACCTTGAACTGAGCTAGTACAAGTTCAAGTTGTGGAGACAAGGTGATCTTAACGTAACTTCTTTAATTTGGGCCCATCTGGCACTTAGGCATAGGTATGCATGTCTGTGAAACCCAACAAGAATGTGGGTGCTGAGTCTCCTACATCAACTGAGTGTGTAAGAGGTCCAGTAGCTGTACCTCTGGCTCCTAAATTACTTTTCTTTGGAGAAAACCTGGCAACCTAAGGATGCTCATGTGCTTACTTACCTGGATAATTTTTTTCTGGGTCTGTAGGATATGAGTGATTAGTTTGAACTTTCAGAGATTTGGTGGATCTCACATTTCATTTCTCTGTGCCTCAGTTCCTCAATGATTAATTGCAAACAGCAGCAGGTCTTTGTCCTGTAACTACACTGCGAGAATAAATTCAATAAAATTGTTGTGAAGAAGTGAGAGGCTTTGAAAATTTGAGAACATTTTTTGCTACTAGAAATTACTTTATGGAAGTCAGGTAGAAGGCTATGTTTTGTGTACTTCAGGCTATATAAAATATGGAAATATGCAAAGGTTAGGCTATATATTTAAGCTATAAAAGAAAATTCGTGTTGGCCTTCTTTCCATAAATTCCTACTGTTTGAAAAATCATTCTCACAGAATGTCCTAGGACCCTCAAATAAAATTGTTTTTAAAATAAAACAATGTATAGTTTAACTCTGAATAAAATTATGTGAAATGGAGGCAATGCACCACTAAAACCTGAGGAATGGGAAAGTGTAGTTTGTTCTGATACAGTAAATTGTTTACAAGGGAATTTACTGCTTATTGAGTTATTTTTATATGGCTTTTCTTGCATACATAACATACACATATGTATGTGCAAACACACACATACACATCACATGGTGTACTCAGTTTATCTACTTGTATGAGTAATCCTCTTAAATGCAAAAAATAAAGCAATCTGATAGGAACATGAACTGTTTTCTTAATATAATAATGTTTAAGCTCTCTTTTTTGGCATTACAAAGTTCATATACAGTTATAGGACTGAAGCTTATGGCTAAAGTATGGACTTTACTTTTCCTGTGCAGAAGAGTCAATCAGACACAAAGGGAAGAAAACTCTGGAAATGTATGTCTCTAGAAATGTCGCACCACATTATTAGCTGATTTAGCTGCAGTTCTCTCAGTAAAGCTGCATCCATTTACCCCAGTCAAGTCCCAGACCCAGACTCGCTTCCACTGCTGCTCTTTGAATCTGTGCCAGAGTGAGGTATAACTTAAACCAGAAACAGATGTGGATGACTGTAGCTGAGCTGCAGAAGATATATATAGCCTCCATACGTGTTAATTTTCCATGCATTTGTAACAGGGTTGCTGAAATAACGTTAAAATCTGTAGCGATTGGACCCTGAATGGTGAGAAAGGCATCTGCTTTGTTTGCTGCAAGTTATATTTCATTTCCGCCTTCCCTGTTTAGATTGCACTACGTTTATTTTGAATTGTTTTCAGCCTTTTCTGCTAAGCATGATGGGAACCCACGCTTAAGTGATTGCAAATGTTTCTGTGGTAATCATTTCCACTACAGCCGCCAGCTGGATTGTCCCCTGTTAACTAGCTGAAACTTCTGTCCTTTGCTTTTCAAAAAAATAAAAACATAGCGGGGTAAATATTTTTCATTTGTATAAACGTGGTCCTGAAAATGTAGGTTGCAGGTATACAGAAATATATAAAGTGAGCATTCCTTGAAGCAGAGATGTGCCATAGTAAAAATTCTTTTTCAGTGCACTGTGATTTTGGAAGGCAGACTGAAAGAAAAATGAGACGTTTCCAGAAAAAACAGAGTAATGGGCCAAACTAAGCAAAATACTTAAAGTGAGCAAAGCAAAGCAAGAGTCCGTTAACAGTTTGTAACAAGAGACTGTATTTTCTTTTCTGCCCTCCTACCCTAGGAACTTTGTCTTAACATCAAACAAAAAAACACAATAGGAATAAACAGATTGGTAGGGATACATTGGTTGTGCAAAAAAAACCAGGCTACTCCAAAGCTAAAATAACAGCTGCCTTTGGATGTGATTTAATTCTTTTTTTATGAAAGATTCACTCCTGTTGTTCACTTACAAATCAAGACTAGATCATGGAACATCGTCTTGCCTCAACTCCGCGACCTGAGTAGGTGTTTAGCCCATTTATTAAAGTGCTATCAGATTTCCTCTGTTTTTTCAACAGGAAGAACCTTTCTTTAATAAGAAGGGGTGCAGTTGCATTTACCCCTTGAATTGCAGGAATGAGAAGAAGAATGTTTAGGAATATTCAGAGGTCCTATTTTTTTTTTTTCCTGTGATGTTTGTGTAGTCTGAAATGAAGGTGGAGAAAGAGAATCCAGTTTTCCCACTGCAAGAATTTCCATGGCTGCATTTCTCGCTGAGTAAGTCCTCACAGTCCACAGTGGCTTCTGCAGCTTTAATACTAAAATCCTGTGCGGCATATCTGTCAACTTGTTAATTATTCCATTTCTCCTCACCGTTACAGAACAGTTCTGTGGGAGATGTCAAATGGACTAAGCTTGCGACCAGGATTTCCAGCCTCTGAAGTTACCGACTGATCTTTTAAGTTAAAATTTGCTTCCTGGGCAGAGTACCAGCACACAGCCCATCTGCCACGTATGTCCCCATCTCTCTGCAGATCATAGGAATGTGAAGCAGTTGTGTTGGCTCCCTGTGCTTGTGGGAGTGTAACAGTGTCATTGGCAGTTTGCAGACTGGTTTTGCATCAGAAAAGAGCATTCATCTCTCCGTGTTTATTGCCAAAGAAAAAGGGAATGCCTCTGAGTTTCAGAAAAATCACCTGAAGAATGTACCGGTCTGCAGAGGTGACATGTAGAGCATGTGTTGTGGGAAGGCTGCGGTATTTTATATAGTCATGATTCTTGTTGAGCTGTTCAAAGCAATAGCTAATAAGATAGAGAGACAGAATATCTTCCCAACAAAAATGCCCTACTGCACTTCAATAATAGGAGTGAAAATTACATCAGACAATGGACCTTTGCAGATAAAATAAGGAGAAGCACTCTATACTGTTATGCACCTGGAGATGTCTAGAACATGACTTTTAAATGGAAAAAGTATTGAATAGTAGCATTTGCCATGCTATTCTCAACAGTTCAGAAGATACCACCAGTAGAGAAGGTATTTGTCAGGACTCTGAGGCCACTAATAGGCCTTACGGGTGAGAAACCTCACCCTGGGGCTTCCATCCTGACCCAGTGTGTCCAGGAACCTCATTTTAGCTCAGCCTGGGGATATCAGTCCCTCCCTCAGTTGTGTTGTAGGTGTACTGTCTCCAGCTCTGTTTCTGGCCCTGCCTCCTGGATGGACTTGGGCCCTGTGTGGTAGGTAACTTGTGTCTTGCATGGATATCAGACCCACAATGTTACCTTGTCTCCAGCCTGTCTCCTGTTGCTTATGACTGGGCTTCCCAGAAGGACCCTGGACCTGATTCGATGCATGCCAAGTCTCCAACTCTTGATGGACCCTGTTACCAGCACCTGGCTCTGCCTGCTGTGTTGCAGTCATCCACTGCTGCCTTTCTGGAAACTGTTATTAGACAAGTTTTAAAACATTTCTAATTTATATTTGAATGAGGAAGAAAAAAAAAGTAAAAGAAGCCAGAGTGGCAGGTTTGTGGGAGGTTCCAGGCTTGAACCCAGAAGAGTTATCATATTGAGATATCTCAAAGTATTGTACTTTAGTTGTCTAAGGGAGAGAGGATGTTTCTGTAAGCAGAAAAAGTGGTCATAACTTATTTAGGGAAATAAAAATCAGTTTGCTGAGGTACCACATCTCAGATGGGATCCAGAAATGAACACATGCACTAAAGACTTCTCTGGTACCCTGCACTGGAAATAAACCACCCTTTGTGTTCTGGTGAAATTTAGCATTGTGCAACTATATTCTCATTAGTGAAATTGCACTATATTTCTTCTCGTTAAGGAACCTGTGTCATGCCGTTACACATATCCTTGTATTTTGTACAGTTAACTTCAGTGTCCTACTTCAGTGTGAAGTACAGAAAGTCCTAAAGAAGCCAAGTACTTTAGAAGAATGTCATTGTACCTGTTTATCATCCTGCTAATTACTTGACTATTTTGAAATCATTGGAAAAAATCAGACATGCAAGAAGTAATTTTGTTTTACAGTGAAAATTTGTTTTCTCAGCATGCATTCTGGATGGTCATCAGTTGTTCTAAAACTGACATGAAAAATAAGTTAAAGAAAATGGTGTTTGTGTGAGTTAATTTTCCTTACCAACCTGCAGCTGATCACTGAAGACATCAACGTGTCTGGATGACAAGAGATGAAAAGTTAAGAGTGTGTCACTTGAAGTGACAAACCCTCAGATAGTGCAATTCAATGCTGGCAGCTACATACAGCTGTATCAACTGAGCGCTTCACATCCTCCAAGGCACTCCACCTTCAGAGCAAAACTAAAGACTCTGGAATGAAGAATCGTCTGTGTTAGTGAGGGCTCACTCCAGGGAACTCTCCATCCACACAGAAATAAAAATTCATGATGCTTTACAGTACACTTGGCTCCCCACTCACAAGCAGCTTCACGTTATGAATTAATGGCATTGTACAGCCTCCAGCTGAGAAAAGTAAATATAAACATGGGACCCCCCTCACCTCCATCTTGTAGCTGTAAAAGCAGCAGTCACATGTTAGAGCTGGTATTTGTGTAAGGCCTTTCTCATTAACCTAGAAACTGTAGCCAACTGAATGCCACAGCCTGAAAGATATGCTGCAATGTATAAACAAAACCCTATGGAAAGAATGACCATGTTGCAGTCTGCCTTGGTTTAGCTTGCTTTCTTAAAGTGTTTTTATTTAAAACAAAAAGATTTCATTTTCTTTTGCAAGTCCTCACGCTGCTATCATCTTCTCTACCTTAGAGGGGAGAAAGAAAAATATTTAAGCTGCTTTTATGGTTGTTATTACTAGTTTGCAGTAGAGGGGAAAAAACCAAGCTAGAAACCATAAGAAAACACTTTAGCCTAGCAGCTTAAGGGTGAACTATGGTCTCAGTGGTAGCCAAGTTCAGGCCTCCTTAGACAAACTGTGTCTGCAGGAAAGCAGAGTAAGCGCGACCACTCCACCACCCTCCAAGGCCTCTGGGCATATTTTGTCTCCAGTTTAGGGCTTGCTTTTTTGGCAAATGTGAAAGTCAGCAAGTCCCAGCCCCACAGCTCCTGCTTCCCGAATGACCCTGGCACATGTGTGGCAAGAAGAGTGCAGAGACCTCTTCCCTTGGCTGACTGGGACTGTGTCCAGAGGAGGAAAATTGGGCTCTTGACCTCAGGGCCAGGAGTTGGGCCAGATAGATCTGAATTAATAGAGGCTGAAGGAGGTTTTACACTTAAAAAGGCAGGCCTATACTGATAGCTTTTATTCAGACAGAATGAGATATGTCTGGGGCTGGCCCACTGTGAATTTTTTCTGAAATCTGCCTATGTGTCTTTCTTTGCATGAAGAGGTTGCAATATAGTGGATTCCATCATAGACAGCTGTGGTTAGCTCAGATGGCAAGTGTGGAAGTTGAAGCTGTCCAAGGCTTTTCTCAGCTGCAAGAGGTGGATGTTTATTGAAATGGTATTTCAGCTCTAGAAGGCTTTCACATCTCCAGTCCCTTGTTTTGAAAATGCCTTCACTTTCTGCGTGCAGAATGCAGCACAGGTCTGGCATATGGCAGAGAAAACAAACCCTATGGATCTCACAGGAGACTTTGTGGGCTTATGTTTTAGAATTCATCTGCTGAAGTCACCAGGTGATAAACACACTGTAGAAGCCTTTATCCAAAAAGCAGTATGGATCTTACTAGTACTGTATCACACATTACCAATCTATAGTCATTTAGGGTAGGATGCATGTATATCTTCGAATCTCCAGAGAGATTCTGAACCTTTATCAGCACAGGGATCCAGCATTTTCTCCTCCAGATTAAGTATGTTATTCAGTAGCTACCTCTTTGAACTAATGAAGCCACACATGGTGGTGTTAGGTTGATAGTTGGACTTGATGATCTTGGAGGCCTTTTCCAACCTTAATGATTCCATGATTCTATGATGGGTAGCTCTAAGGTGTTGGATTCTTAAATCCATTAGTTTTGTTGGAATGGTCATAGGCTTCTTATAGCAAAAAAAAGGAGGAGACTGGAGTCAAACTACCTGCTGCTGGAGACATGCTGTAGGATAACGGCTGCTGCCAAACCATGTTAGGCTGATACTCACTGTATCAAGTAGGACCGATAACTGCATTCCTCCTCTGTGCATCTCATCCCTACATGTGTCCTGCGATTAGCCAGAGAGTACTTAGAGATTTAGACATGTGATTGTGAAATATCTACAGTACTGTAATCTTATTAAATTTATTAAACATAGTCCTATCTATGACTCTCATCACAAGGACCTGCGATAAATATTTACAGTGTGACCCAGAAAGATATTTCTGTTGTATTTGTTGACTGCAACTGTGCTTTACATGAACCAGCTGTAAAGTAATTAGGAAACCTGCTATATTGTTAAGCTGTTAGTTAGTTTGTTTTTTTTCCTCCATCATTTCCATTACTTTTGTATTCATTACAGTCACAGATCATTGCTGCATTTCTGTTGTGTGTCATGCTGCAAGATATGTTTTTCAGAACATCAGAAGCTGTTTTAATGCACCAGTAATTCTTATGCTCAATGGAACGTGTAACTTTAAATCTAGCTGACATAATATTTCAGGCAGGTAATCTACATATAAATTGTGCAATAAGTTCAAAATATGCAGATGAGTTAGTATATCAATTGACTAGAAGTTCTGCTGAAATTGGAAATCAGGAACTATTTTGTATGGAAGTGGAAAGAAACAGCTGACAGGGAAAGGTATCAAATTGTGTCCTTGTCTGTTGGATACACACCACATCTTAAGTATGGGTGCATGAATATCTTCCATGGTAGTTAATAAACAGTATGGCTTTGGAGGACCAAGTGAAAGAAATAAATTAGTTGGGCTCGCTCCTTGCTAATATCAGCTGGTTCCTCAAGTGATATAAAGTTAAGTGCTATAGTTAAAAGTAAAACCTTAGATTTAGTGGCAAGCTATGACTAAAGAAATTTAAACATCTGACAGAGAATTACTCAATGCTATCATTTAGGACACAAGGTAATCGAGTTTGCTCGACTGTTCCTCACCCGGTGTTTTCAGGATATGAACAATTTCTGTGAACCTATGATATATTTTAACGTTGTCTTTGAAATATCACTTCAGAGATAAGGTGGCGTTTTGATCTCTATTCAGTTGTGGAGTGTGATGACTCCATGAACTCTGTTACATGCCCATGGTAAAACTTCAGGGTCTGAGTAACTTCCCTGAGCATGAGCAGAACGGAGACAAAAAGGCTTTTCTACCTATGTAAAAATTTTCCCCTACACTAACATGTCAAGGTACCTAAAATGTGGATGTGGTGCAGAGTGCCTCTTCAACACTTTAATTCCTTGATCCAATTTCTTAAACTAACAAGACTTAAACAATTGTAGTCTTTTTTCTGTTCCCATCCTAATGATATTTTAACTTTCTGACAATTTTTAACTACACTTGAGAGAGAGTTAGAGGCCTTGGAAATATTATGCTCTTACAAGTTTCATGGAAATGAGATGCTGAGTGGAAGAGAGATCTGAGTTAGAGCTTCTACACTCTGCTCTGGGAAAGTGACGCGTGAGAACACAGTCATGTTATTGGACACCAGGTAATTTAGCAGAGACAGAGGAAATGAGGCTTCATTTCTTATTTCTTTTGCTCGTTATGAAACTGTTTGGTTTTCTTCTTATTTCTTTCTTTTTTCTTTCTTTTTAAAAAATAACTGAACTGCAAGTTAAGCCTGTTCCTAAGAAGCCAGGATCTGGCATAGATTTGAACCATAACTTCATAACTTACATTTCACAAGGGTTTTCCACCTGCATGAAATCTCCCAGTAACCGCTTCTTTAGATTTTTTCACCGATTGAACTGGCCCAAACTGAACCAGAGATGGAGCAAAAACCTGGTTCTTTGATCTCTGCTATCTTGGTGTAGTTAGTCATGCCCTTTATTTTCCTCACTGAGTAGGTAAAAAGCTGGAAAGCAGTAAAAAGCTAGGATTTTTTTTGTATCCAAACATTTTTAAGTCTCCAGTGAGGAAAATCATGAGGTTGAACAAATGCATTGCTAACAATGGGCTATTATGAGGAAACCACTAAAAATGGTCTGAGGCAATATTGCATTAGTGAATCAAAATTTCAGTTTTCTGCAGAAAATTACAGCCAGTCTAAACCAATCTGGCTGAGAGCTGTGTTAAGTATACAAAAATATTTCTGATGAGAAAAGAATAAGGTATACTTTTTACCAGTTTTTTTTGACTCTGAACATTTTCCCCACAGAGAGTTTTAATTCTTCCATTTTTTTTTTTTGTATCTGGGTGCTTGACTCAGTGGCCTTAAAATATTCTTTTAATTTAGGTATATAATATGTTTAATCTCCTTATTAAGGACAAAAATATTATAATTTGGATAAACTGTTTCAGAGGGACTGGTCAGATGGTAGATTGCCTGTGCTAAACTCTATGCACACAAACATACTATCCCTTTTTCCGGTCTGAACTGTAGATGCTTGTAAGCACCTACTTCAGGAGACGCTTTAGTGAGGTTACACAGAGCCCACAGTATCACTAAGTCCAACGAAAATAGTTCAGGCTGAATGAACCACTCATTGACATGATGGGCTTTTTAAGCTATCCACACAGAGCTCTGACCACATGAGAGACTAGAAACCACCAACATAGCCACCTGTGGAGTTCACTAAAGAGCCAGATGTTGTCTCAGAAAAATAAATACTTCCTCCAGCCTGGCATGTAAGTCCTGCAGTTCTCTTTCAGAGGAGGGGTGTTAGCGTAACAGAGTTGGATGCCCAGCAGCTGCTATCCTGCCATGGCACTTCAGCCACTTCATGCCACTTTGCTTTTTGCAATAAAATAGACATTTGAGGTGCACGTGTTAAGTTCATATCAGTGTTCAGCACATACACAGGGATGTCTGTACAGAACGATTAGACATCAAAGGGCCTCATGTACACATTTCATTTCAGATTTCACACAATCACTGAATTTATATAGTAAATAATGTATAAACTATTTGGTTCTTTCTATTCTGGAAAGTGTGTTACTGTCTCTGTTGCCCACATTAGGAGCACTGAGATTAGGCAAGAGAGATGGCTGAACATCAGCCATCAGCTGAAGAAAATCCATAATTGCATTTATTTTCTAGATGATCCAGCACTCATCTTTATGGATATCCTTATGATTTCTTAGAACTTTCAAAAAATATTTGAAAAATATTACTTGGATACCTTAATGTTCACATCTAAACATCCATATCAACTTGCTCCTGTCTACATAAAACATGACGTCTGGGAAAAACTCACTTATCCCTTTCATTCTTCCTTGAATTCTGTCATTCGTCTCTCCTTATTGGTCCCAACATAAGCTTTTTATGATTACTTTCAAGTTTCCATCTGTCCCTGTTCTTTTCTGCATATTTTGACATCTCAGATCAAGTATGGATCTTAATAATTTTTCATAATCAGCATATGATGCCTGGTCTGATTCTTTGGAGGATGGCTTTTACAGCAGGCTCTTCAGCATGTTTCTCTGTTCTCAGGCTCATCATGTCTGTGACAGAGCCATGGTTGGGTGAACACCCGCTCTCTTCTTTTCTGAGAGCACCTACAGCAAAATGCTGTATGGGAGCTCAGGACTGGCGTGCTGGGCTCCAAGGTACAATTGAACAACATTAAGTGAACTTTTCCAGAAAGGCTTCTGAGGCAGGCATACGGCCATCCTAATATCAGTGCTAATGGTTAGTATTTAGCCAAAATTTGTGCAGTTCGAACAGAGGGTATGTTAGAAGAGAATATGGTATGGCTTCAACTATGTACCAAATAATCTAAACCATAGGTTTTTATCACAGTATAGTTACCCCGCATTACAGTACTGCACCAGTTTAACTCCAGCTATACAGTTAAATGTAAAGTTAAATGTAAAGTTTAAAATGTAAATGTAAATGTACAGTTAAAAAGGCACATGAAGAAAAGATTTTCTCTAATTAATGCTTTGGTACTTTTAGGAACTGAGCAAACCAATTGGGTGCCCGGCTTTGTGCTGTTATCCCTACAGAGAGAGCATCCATACAGGTAGCCACTGTGGACTAGTTAACACACCGCTGGCCTTGCTAATACAGTGATGAATTGTTCCTGGAACAGCTCTTCACAGAATTGCAAACACACGTAAATGTTTATAGATGAAGAGTTTTAGACACACTCCATTGAAAAACAACCCAATGGGTCCAAACTCAGGTAAGGTATTCAAAGGCCCTCGCCAAACTTCTAGATAAAAAAAAGCTTGAGGTTTTGTATATGGTGAGTATTTAGAATGTGAACATAGTAATACCAAAGCTGACGAAGAATGACATTTATGTCTACATGGCAGTTGCCACATCATCCGTATTTGCCTGAATTAATTCAGTAATCAGAAGCCATGGGAATCTGAGGCTCCACATTAGGGTAGGAGCAACACTGGGTGGCTGTGACTGTTAGGCTTTAACTCCAGAGTTAGCTCAGGTATTTGTATGTGAAATTGTGCTATATGCTGTTGATATACACTCAGTCTCTCTGTGCCTCCCTTCTTTTCTAATTCAGAGAAGTGGATTCCGAGGCTTTTGGATACAGAGGTATTAAGTTCCTATTTTCCTAAATGGAATTAGGTACTTTGTTTTAAACAGTGAGGTTTGAAGTGTGTTAATATCCCCTATTAAGTCTGACTGAGATGTGGGGGGCAGAAATTAGGAGGCATTTGGGAAGAGCTTTGTGCCTTGAATTACTTCTATGGTGCACGTTTTGCTTCTGCAGTGACTGAGGAGCGCTGTGCTGGGATATGCTCCTGCTGATGTGGCACCAGAATTTCCAAGTTTGTCAAGCAGAAGGTATTCCTGTTACCTCCGCCTCCTTTTGTGTGCTGCAGCCCTACAGACGTGGCAGCTTCCTGAACCGCTTTCCAGTTATACAGTATGCATGCTGTATGTCCCTTGGGATGGTCAGGACAAGAAGGGAGTCAACAATTCCAAATTAAGAGCCATGCAGCACAAAAAAAAAAGGGGGGGGGGGGGGAAGTCAGGCATCTGGAATAAAAGCAAAGACTTTTTTTTTCATTCCACAGAAAAAGTTTGGTAGTGAAGCAGCCTGCCACACTGAGAATTACTAGATATCAGGATGTGAGTTTTGTTTGTTTTGTTGCAGTTCCTCGGTAATATAAAAGAAATTAATCATAACGGTAAGAGCTTGCAAGGGAAATCTTCAGCCTTTTTTGCCCCCCCTCCTTCTGAAAGGGGAGAAGCTGGGAGGCAAGATGACTCACTCACTCCCTGGGACTTTTAATTTTAAGTGTCTAGAGCTGCTGTGAGTGAGGCCACGCTGTGGAACACCCGGGCCTCGAAGGGTTTTATTACCCCCCTTCCACGTCATCCTGCAGCTCTCAAATCCCTGGAAGAAATATTCAAGCAGAGCAGGGGGGAAGGGAATCCTTTGCTTTTTGACCTGCAAGTTTTCTTGCACTCCATTAAAGTGTTTGCATCTTTAACCCGTAAGCGTACTTTTTGCCAACATTTGTTCCAAGTGCATTTCCACTTCCCATCGGTTTCCAAGTGCATTTCTACTTCCCATGGTTTGTTTGGAAGACCAAAGAAGTTAACATTTTCCTTTTCACCATGGAAAAGGACATTTTGCCCTTCTCTCTGTGCCTGTACTTTACCTATTGTGAGTGAAAAGTTGTTCTATCATCTCTGAAGCTTTCAATTCTTAAATACAAAGGTACTTGGCTGTGAAAACCGATGCTAGGGTAGTTGCAATATTTCTGAAAAATCACAAATCAGTAACATAAAGCTAGACGACACTTCTCAGTTCTATACCTTGAATAGCACATATTTGTAACTGAGCTAGCGAAGTAAATCATGAGTAATTTGCAGCTAGGCGTAAAAGTGGTTGCATTTCTTTTAGAAAAATGCACAAATCTCCTTGGCAGCACTAGGAAGAGCAGTTTTAATGAATGGCAAATGTCTAAACTTCCCTGCGCTCCCCACCCACCTAAAAAAGTTCCCCTGCTCCTTGCCGCAACATAAACTCTGTCTGTGGGGTTTTTTTTTTTAACTTAATCTGAGCTGATTCACATAGCTCTGCAACAAAAGAGCGAAAAAAATAATCTGGAAAACACATGCAGGGTAGAGGCAGGGCTTCGAACGGGCTGTGCAAAGTAAGATAAAAAGAATCGTATGGAGAAACTCTGCTAGGAGAAGCTGGCTTGTTTCACTTTGTGACGTGTCAGGAAGACACAAACGACAGACCATATTCAGGGTATGCACAAAGCCTGGGCAAGAGCGAGGAGTAGTCTTTGTTAAAGTGCCCCCTGGATCTGGAGGAGGAGATGCACCAGAGCTCAGGATCGTGACAACTAATGAGGAATCTTTAATGCTTACAAATACAAATGCCTTAAATTAATGAGACTTTAGAAAATATGAGAACACTAATGAAAAATTAGAAAATGATATTGTAAAATAAACTTTTAAGGATGCTGAGGATTTTTATACTTTTTCAAAGTTTGATAAATATCCATTTTACATTGCTTGAAAAGTTTTTCATACTGCTTTCTAATTGTTTTGGTGATCAGAATTTTTACTAAAAACCTCTTTTTTTTTTACTTAAAAGGAAAAAACATGCTTTTAATAAAAACCTTTTTTTTTTCCTAAACCCCCCCTTTTTACTAAAACTCTTCAGTATTTAGTATGATACATGAGGAGGAGTTGATAAACAACAAATTTATTTATTTCTTAAGTAAAAACATTACTGAAAAGTTTACAGATAGCCAACATTCCAGTAAAATTGATTGATCTTCAGGGAACTTTTCTGATTTGAAAGACCTTAATTAAAAAAAAATAGATTGCATGAAAAATTTTGAAAAACTCTTTCCAGCAGTAGGAAGTACCCAGTTCACAGAATCACATAAATGTTTGCTGATTGGGATCTTTGGAAGTCAGTTAATTCAACTTCCTACTTCAAACGACAGGGTTGCAAACACAGTATCAGGTCAGCTATGAGTGAAAAGGTAATACATCTCCTGGGGCTGTTGCTTTTTTTTGTCTCTGTCATGAGATTTCTCATTAGGGCTTTCACAAAGAAAGGGCAAATGAATAGGGAGCCAAGATGTAAAGAAGAATTTTGCAAGAACATCTGCAAAAGATAGGGCATGAAAGAAATTACTCTCCCTCATGACTTTGGGGCATTCCCTGGTTCCTGCTGTGTTATCAGCTGCTTTCATCTACTATACAACTCTAGTCTGCATTACATCACTGCACTTAATTCTTACGGTTTTAGGGAGAAGGAAATACTTGTTCATGAGAAATCACTGAAGGAAGAATTAATCTCATTGATGAAGAGACACAGTAGTTGGAAACAAGTTTTAGAAATTAGATTAAGATAAAAAGTTTTGCAGTGGGACAGCCCTAGAAAATATAAACAATCAGATGGCCCATCAAATATCTTTCGTTATAAATGTTTGATTCAGGGCATTTCCTCAAATACTGTGTTCAGTTTTGGGCACCTCAGTACAAGAAGGACATTGAGGTGCTGGAGCGTGTCCAGAGAAGGGCAGTGAAGCTGGTGAGGGGTCTGGAGAACCAGTCTCATGAGGAGCAGCTGAGGGAACTGGGGTTGTTTGGAAAAGAGGAGGCTGAGGGGAGACCTCATTGCTCTCTACAACTGCCTGAAAGAAGATAGTAGGGAGGCGAGTGTTGGTCTCTTCTCCCAAATAACTAATCATAGGATGAGAGGAAATGGCCTCAAGTTGTGGCAGGGGAGGTTTAGATTGGATATTAGGAAACATTTCTTTACTGAAAGAGTGATCACCACACCACACTTCAGGACATGGTTTAGTAGGCATGGTGGTGTTAGGTTGATGGTTGGACTTGATGACCTTGGAGGTCTTTTCCAACCCTAAAGATTCTATGATTCTATGATTATTGCCTTAAGACCTATATCTGAGTTCTACTCCACTCAGTATTCTCTGGGCTTATTTAAACAGCACGCTCAAACATTTGAGTGCAACACCACAGTGGGGGCAGGGGGTGAAAGACTTTAGGATTAGGATTCAGAATCATCTTGACAAATTGGAGAAAGGGATGACCCCACCTGGAGTACTGTGTCCAGTTCTGGAGCCCCCAACATAAGAAGGACATGGACCAGCTGGAGAAGGTCCAGAGGAGGGCCACAAAGATGATAAGAGGGCTGGAGCACTTCTCCTATGAAGAAAGGCTGAGAGAGTTGGGGCTGTTCAGCCTGGAGAAGAGGAGGCTCCGGGAGACCTGATAGCGGTCTTCCAGTACCTCAAGGGGCCTACAAGAAAGACGGGCAGAGGCTGTTCAGTAGGGCCTGTTGTGATAGGACTAGGGGTAATGGTTTTAAAATAGAGGGAGGTAGATTTAGATTAGGTATTAGGAAGAAATTTTTCACAGTGGGAGTTGTAGAGCACTGGAACAGGTTGCCCAGAGAGGTGGTGGATGTCTCATCCCTGGAAGCATTCAAGGCCGGGTTGGATGAGGCTCTGAGCAACCTGATCTAGTCGGAGATGTCCCTGCTCCTTGCAGGGGGGTTGGACTAGATGACCTTTGAATGTCCCTTCCAACTCTAACCATTCTATGATTCTATATGGAATATATTCTTGCTTGGCATAACTTCTATATATGCCATAATAAAAGAATATAGATGTATTCTGTGTGTGTGGATACACATAAACATATGCTACAAGAAATACTGTACCATTTTGTAGCTCAGATTGTGCACAATCCCATGTATACAGAGAGAGAAAGAGATGGCTGAATGGTAGATTAACTATGGACCAGTGATGATGAGGTGCAGATCCAATTCCAACCCCTTCTGTCAGTCCTAAGGGACCAAGACACACAGAACAAACAACCAGTTACAGCACCTAAATTGGAGGGGGATGTGGGGAGTGTGTATGTGTTAAAGTCCATCAGGGAGAAAGAATAAATTATGTTTCCACAGTTTACTGAGATTTTTTTTTTAAATAAATAAATAATAAATAAATAAATAAATTTTAAATAAAATTTAGTTTTAAATCCTAAAATTAAATTAAAATTGTGAACAAAATACCTTCCCTCCCAGTTTCACAAGTGATGTACAAACATATCACTTCATTCTGTTTTCTTTCAATAAAACTCCTAAATTGGAATAGGAAAAAAATTAGTTCAGCTTTCTTTAGTTTCAATTCAGCGAACATGACAAACAGGAAGAGTAACTGGCTTGCACTGAATTGAAACTCATTTGGTCCTTAAATTAGACCTAGTTATTACTCATATTGAGTAAATAAGTATAATTAAGCTCATGTTAATACAGGAGGGTGAAAAATAATTCATTATATATTATGGAACAAATCTTTCCATTTATCTGCTAGCAAATTGGCTACAGCTTTTGTTAGTGTCTTCTTACTGCAAGTAATTCCTTTACTAAAACTAATATTTGAATACTAACTTTTTAATTCAAATAGTTTTTGTTTGGATAGTAGTCCACATGGGAAGTCTGTTCTCTGAATGAATGACAGTAACTCTGAGAATCGCAGTCCCAGTGTGACTACTCTAATTTAAAAATAAGAAATTAATTTGTGGGAAAAGCTTTTCCTAGTGCCTACAGCTTCAGAATACCTTGGGAAAAAATTTCAGTTGGATACAAAAAGTCAATAATTTATTAAGTTACCTCAGCACTACACTGTAAATCCTCCAGCTCCAAAGCAATATTTTGGTTTTGGTTTTGTTGTTTTTGTTTTTGTTTGTTTTTGTTTGTTTTTTTTTTTTTTAAAAAAAAAGAGAATGGCTAGTGTAAATGTTAGAACCTTGCTGAATAATTTGCAATGAAAAATTAATTCAACAAATTATACTTTTTCTGCTCATCAACCATCTGCACACAGATTACAAAATTTTAAGATACATTGTTCATCCCTAGATTGCAATGCAATTATAACTCACACTGAACTTTGTGGTCATCACCATCTATATACCCCATTAAAACTAGAGCTGCATTGATGCTACAAGTTGAATTGATACTACAAAAACCGCATTGCTAATAAACAGCATATTGAGTTAAAAAACCTAATAAGGCAAAAGCATGTGAATATTGGTGGACAGGAGCCATGGAAAAGAAAAAAAAATTAATGTAGTTTAAATTAATTTTCAAATACCAATGAGTTAAAAAATATTCTTATATTATATATACAGATCAGCTATACTTAAGAGGAAATTTATATTAGGTATACTATTTTTTCCCTTAGTTCTTAGTTGAATTAACAGATTGCACAGATTTTCTTACACATTTCTTAGTTATACAAGGGGAAAGTACCAATTCTGCTCAGCTGTGCTGCTCACCATCATGCAACCGGTCTCTTTCTGAGAGATTCCTCACAAAGAAAAAAAAAATAATTAATTAAGAGTTCTTCTAGGTGCTACATAAGTGAGCCTTTCTTTTATGACAAGATACAAGATCAAAACACAAAATTTGTGCTTTATAAATGAAGACCTATGTCTATTATTCTTTCTTATATCACTGGGCCTCACTTCTCCAAAATGCTTAAGAAATTTTCTGAAATTTTCAGATTTTCTTAGCATAACGTAAGATGACTTGTTGATTCTCTTGTATTGCTGCCTTCTTTGTCAAGAAAACAAATCAAACACACTCTTTTTGACTTCTCCTGTATTGCAGAACATTCTCTGCTTTGTTATAATTGGCAAGTGATAGTGTGATAGTCCTACCTACACATTAACTTTTCATCTTCATTAACTACTGTCCAAACACATATAATATAAAATAGATATTCTACCTCAGGGCATTGCTCATGAAAAATTAAAAGTATTGGCCTGGGGTAATATCAGCTAAACTTTTTTTCATAATCAGAGTTAAAACTGGCTTATACTGCATTAGAAGGTTCTTACTAACAAATGTGTAGATCATGCACTCATAGTGCATGCACATAGACCATGCACTCTTATTCTTAATTTGTAAAAGAACCTGTGTAAACAAATTTAAGACATTTCCACATGATTTTTAATTTTTTTTTCTTTTACATACTAAATACACCAAGTTCTTTATACAGTCAAAGGTAAGACACAGGCATCTCCTGAAAGCAGGAAATACAGGAAGGGATATATTACTGTAACAAAGACAGGATAATAAAGCTTCTGAATTAAACACCTCATAAATGACTACAGCAGTGATAGTGATCCCTCCATGGTAGTACCAGCTTTGGCAGTGATGTAGATTTGGACTGACACAAACAGCAACAAATTACAGTGTTCCTAAATAATTTTGGCACCAGTGATCAAGAAGATTACCCACTGCTGGCCTCAGGATAGAGGAAATGTATACGGGCCTATCTGTTATGATACTGCACAGATGTGTTTCCTCTGAAGTAAAATGTTATTTCTAGGTCATTCTGTAACATACAAAGCAGCTATAGTCACTAAATCTAGTAATGCAATTCTTGTAAAATGCTGTTTTATGTGAAAATGTGTTGGTTTTTTTAAATATGGTTTTATATTTTTTGTAAAGGTGTTGATTCCTGTATTTCAGAACAAAATTATCTGAGAATGTTTGTTTAAAACATTTAAAGTAGATCTTACTCTGAAAGCTGTCTTGCTTAGCTGAGAATTTTCAGTCAGATCAAGTCATGAATATCAAACAATGAGAGAGCTGTATGAGAACGTTTTAATAATCTTTATCATATATTACCATTGCCAGTAATGACCAGTAATTTGTCTGTGCTGAGTTACAGGATGATGATATCACAATATCTAACACCAGGGTAAGATATACTTGTTTAAAAGAACTGGAGGTCTATTGTACATATAATCTTGCGCACATTAATAGATAAAAGAACATATTGGCTAACAGAATAATTATATGAAGACTTGGAAACATCTTACCATTATCAGCATTTCATGGGGAGACATCAGAGATGTACTTTCAAGGAATGGAACCCTAAGGAAAATTTTAGTCTACACCTCTTACTACATCTTGCACTATGCTTAATTGCATTTGTATGTATTGCTTTATTAATCATGACAATCACAGTCATAGTGTAGCATAAGAACCTTATGCTTACAAGTAAATGTAATGGTTATAGAGCTAGTGAAGTGCAAGTGATCATGTAAGTTAATAATACTTTAAAATGAACTTTGATAAAGATGGGTGGAGTGGTGATGCCAAAAGGCCTCATTAGTGTGAATTTCCTATTAATGGATTCCTAGATATTTGGATGCAAAAGCCTTCCTAGGAAAAATACTTTCTGAGGAGTTAGTGCATTAAAGTTTCCCAAGGACTGATAAATTCTACAGGGCAACAGACCTGTTGATTCTGCACATACCAATAATCTGAGGACACTGAGAACCTGCTGGAATCCCTGGAGAGCCACAGCACACCCAGTACAACACCAGGTTGTGTAGCTCAGACCACATTAAAGAGGTTGGTGGCTTCTACATACATATAAAGAGTACAGTATTATATATACATTTCATGAAATAAAGGACTGTTTTAGGGACTTTATAAATACCTACCCTAGAAGCCACTTGATATGCTTCAGAGTACGCAATTGGGGTTCATCTTCCCATTGTTGCCCCATGAGTTAAAGTGTGAGCAAACATTTTAACAGACTGCTATGTGACTAGCTATGTTATTAATGATAGCTTGACTCCACTGATAACAACAGCTTTCTAAATATAAGATCTTCATAGAATTATCAGTTGTAATCTACCCTCGCCCCAGCTCCTACTTCCTATCCCTATTAAGGAAAACAAAATTGGAAACAAGTAAAGACATATATTTTATATATATGTATTTATATAACTTGATATCAGTTCTGTAATGAACTACATATGCCTGTCCCATCTCACAGCTGATTTCAACCACCCTGACCACGTGCACACAGTTCAGAGCATACACCACTCCCACTGTCAGAGCTCAAGTTTGGAACAGTGTTGCTCCCACTGGCTGCTGTTAGCATAGTTAAATAGTCATACAAAATCGGAGATGTTGTGTTTAACTCCACCTAGGGACAGAACTATCTCTCACAAGAATTAACAACAAATACCTCTTTGAGCAGCAATTATTCATTGACTGTGGGTTGGAAAACAGAGTTGAGGTTAATCTCTGGAGCACAAAATTGATAATCTCATTATTTTTACTCATGGCTTCAGGTGCTACTGTTTTCTTTAAATTTCTCATATATTTGAATTGCCTTTTTTATTTAATAGTAACTTGACACACGGTGCTCCACATACAAACTACAACTATATTGCTTCAACATTTATTTTATCATGCAAATGTATATAGAGAAAATTAATCCCCATCAGACCAGCTTAAATCAGGGAAAGGCAGCAGTCTTATTGATAAGAAGAAGTGAGTCGTGAAGGGTAGGGAGAAAGGCCAGTAGGGAGAAGACAAAATTAATAGCTTTGCTGTATTTTCCACGTATAGCCACAACAAAATGTGTAGGAGCAGTATGTTCCACAAAATAAGGTGCAGGAATATACTCCATCCCTATATTGAGGAATAAACTAGGGACTGATTGGGATCAGATCTGTTTGTTATCTAGTTTATTTCCACCTTTTAATCAGGATGATCTTATATATTTTAGCCTTTTACATCACCTCTTCTGCTTCATGACTTGAGCATCTCACAGTAACAAATAAATCCCTGCAAAAGTGATCTAAAATGCCAGTACTTATAACTGTATTTTACAGTTTTAAAATGTGGCTTATACCATATCATATAGACTTCATGCAGGCAAACAGAACTGACTTTCAAAGGCCAGATAACAGGCTAAACAGTAGGTCATCTTTCCTCCCTATATTGTTAAATAGATGCATCTCTAAATGGATAAGTATTTAAAGACTAGTCTAAAGTATCAGTGAACTGTAGCCACTATTAATCTGATTTCACTCTTCTTACCAACCTGAAAAGGCCTTAACTCAGTCACAGCCCCCTGAAAAACCCAAATCTTAATTCCCTTCATCCCAGCTGCACACAGGTTAGAGATACATGTATACACTTTTACTGAGTATACACAGAGTGAGCCTTCAAGCACGGAACAACAGCATGTATATTTTTCCCACAGTCAATTTAATCATATTACCTGCATTTAAACATCTATTTCTGCTCTGATTAGAAGCAAAGGAAATTGCATCAGGAATGAAAATATCCGCAACATTTGATCAGATCTGAAAGGGTTGCTAACCTCTATCAAGCATGTCAGAGACACTTTCCTTTTATCTTTTATGCAAAATGAGTGCAAATTGCACTCTCTTTAGCTAATGTAAGACTATTTTCACTAGAACTACCTATTGTGCCAAGGGTGTCACTCTGACAAATTGCATTTGACAGCAATTCGACATCACTCTGAGAAATCAAATTTAAAATAGTCTAGAGGTACTGGTAGAAAGGTACAGTTCAATACACCTGGTACGAAGCAGCCTAGCCTTCAACTAGGAAGCATATATTCAGGAGAGCATGAAACGGATATAAATTTATAGTTCAAAGGTAGCAACAATTTCTTATTGAATTAAATGAAAGAAAATCTAGACTGAAGCCAAGCACTCTTCAGTAGCAATTTATTTGTATTGTGCACAATCAGAGACTTATAGAATCAAAGGGAAAGCAACATCTCAAGCACTATTGAGAAAGAGAAGGTATAGCGTTCTGCTCATAAGCTGACAAATTCTGATACCCAAACTCACCCTAATTGAGGGTGCTTCCAACGGGACCCATGGGTGCAAGAGATTACTTGAGATGAGAATCAGTGATCACTATGAGACCTGAGCCATTGTGAAAGACCCTTCTGTGCTGACTGCTCTCTAGTACAGTGTTGTAGCAGCATGTTATAATGGTATACGCTTTTCAGACACTCACATTAAGCCAGCTTAAACTGTACTACTCCAGGTTTATACTACCTACAGGTTTGTATTACCCACAGGTCTATAAGGTAGTGACATCTACGATGTAGCTTTTTCAATACATGCACTTAATTCTGCACCCAGATAATATATACTATTGTAGCAAGTATCCCAACAGTTTGAATCAAAGCTCCTTTCAAAATTTTGTGTTCTTAAAAGCCCTTATTATACCTCTTTCATGATTCCATATTTTGTAATTTATTTTTTTTTTTAAGGTTCTTCCGCAGGAAAGGTAAAACTTTAGTCTCACCTTCATTTTTTCTGGAAGGCAGACAACGACATAATTATGTATCAGTAAATTTCATCACTGGCCAAAAATATTTAACAAATGTTTAACAAATTCATCCTGTGGTTTCTAAGTTCAATGAAACTATGTTTAGTCTGAAATCCTGTCCAGGTACTGGGAAACAGTAGAAAAGCTGGAGAGATAAGTTCCACAGACCCATTCAGGATTTTTTGCCCCTGTCTTCTTAGTACATCTTCTCAGTTTAATAACCCACACTCTCAACTTCATACTAGAGCATGAAAATCACACATTTTTTTCTGATACTCCTGAGAAGGAGCTGTCTTACATACTCAGTGAAAGGGAAGAAGAAACCATATGGGTTGAGAGAAAAAGAATTGGCTAACACTCCGTGTTCTTTAAAAACAGGACCAATGCTGTTTTTTCACACAAACTAAATTACAGCTTTTAGTAGAATTTTAATGAACAGTTAGGTTAAGATTACTCTTGCAAGAAGGCTAAATTTTAAAATATTTATTAGCTCAATTAAGTTACAGTGAAAGCCAACTGAGGTCAATAGGAATACTCTTACTGATTTCAGTGGCCTTTGGATCAGATTCATAGCAGTTTTCTCCTTTCAGCACTATATATCATTTCTTAGTAAAAAATAAAATAAATCTTAGGGGAAAGTGGCATATTTATATTTTTTTAATGCAAAGTTTGGTTTTTTTTTTTATTTTGGTTTCACAGTTTGCGTATAAAAGGCTTGATCCACCTAAAAGCAATAAGTATTTTACTGACAGCTTAGAAGAAGCCACTGAGTACAACAGTTTACCACATAATTGAGTGGTTCCAGACTAATTATTCATTTACTTAGACACACTGTAAAGCAAATTAAATGATGAAATAAAATAAACTAGCATATACTGGGAAAATACTTTTTAAAATTCAACTATGAAGGCTTAGCCACTGAATGCCTTTAAAACAGCTCTCCTGGTTCACCTGAAGGCTCCCCCAGAGGTTTTAAATCAAGTTACTTTGACATTGTGTATGACCAACTACCTCATTAAAGTGGAAGCAACAGTGCTTCTGTCTTAGTCTGCCCAACCTCTCCCTCAGTAGACTTCTGTTCCACTTACTTTAACTCAAACACTGGCTTTTAACAGGTAAACTTCAAATCAGAATTTTCTACTTTTCTTTTAGCATTGTAAAGAAGTGTCTACGTGTACATCCAAATAAACATATTTGAAATTTTTAAAAAGCCATTCCCTATGTTGCCTACTCTCCTCAATAAAATTGTGTCCTAGCTTCTTTTTACTGACCTGTGTAGATTTTTAACACTAGGAATGTTAATAGTTCCTTGAAACACGTGAGACTAAGCTCAATTCCTTAAAATTTAAGATTCTTGTAGTCTTTGCTAAACTAGATTTGAACACGATGAGACTTTCCTTCTTTATATTCCCATGAAACAGTAACCTGATTTTCTTTCCCAGCTGCTTAACCCTTCCACTCTTCCTGAGTATATACACAACTATACTGCCAGAATGGAAAAATCATTCACAGAAATTGCAGAACTGCAACATGTATTAATCACCTAGCAAAACAGTAATGCTCCTTTCCCTTTATTCACCACTGTGAGAGGCAGTCTATTAACCAACTTGACTACCCTCCCATTCCCCACTCCTGTAGTCTGTTCTGCAAGCCTGTCCCTCAGGTGCTCCTGTATTTTATGAGAGTGAAAACAGGCAGTATCTTGTTAGTGTTTTCTTGCAAATAGGAAAAGACCACAGAAGTTGACAGTTGTCTAAGCATTTAGGAGCTCTCATAGACAAATGTGACCTTTCATTCTTGTTCCATGCAACTCTAAGTAGCAAGCATGGAACCTAGAGCATCAGCTTGGATTTCTTTAGCAGTATTACTTCTTCAGTACCATCACATCTTTATGATACAGAGTATCACCTTTCTTTTTATTCCACTCTGTAATCAATAAATTTTGTTGCAGTTTATCTATCCTTAAAGTATCTGTTGTCTTTCAAGGCAAAGTAACAAAGGTATAACAAAGATCATGGGAAAAATTAAATGTATTTCAGTGTGCCGTCATTTTATATTGCAAATTGCTGCATTTGTACAGCTCTTATAGCCTATTTTCTGTGCATCCTCTTTATACTCACTTGCTATGCAACTAAGAATCTGTTGGGATGCACATCTGCCATGTCTGTGAGTTAAGACAACTGCTTTGTAGACTTTGTTATCACCTATTACAGCAAGTGCCCATACAATCACAGGAAGGGGAAAGGAGGAGGGGAGAAGAAGAGGGAAAGAGAATGGGGAGAGGGGAACGAATCTGCACTGGAATTACCTGTATTGTACCTGGTATTTCATGTATGTGCTACCCAACCAACAATCTGAAAAAGTGATCTCTGAACAAATTGCTTCTTTCAACAGTTTCTATGGACTGACTCACACAGAAATTTCTCAGTAGGCATACTCCTGTTTTATTAGAAAAAACACTAGATTCATATACCAACAACAAGTACTACTACTCCTCCTCCCACTTAATTTTATGAGGCAAACTTTGCCCTGGAGACAAAAAACTGAGGATTCTAGGAACAGCCGTTTCCATATCTTATAAATCCATAATAAATCTCATCAGTAATTTCTTCCAGAAGTGAGTTTTTACAGATACATGGAAAAGTGCTTCTTTACCATAGTTTGCATTCCAGATCCTGCTGTACATTATGATTTTTCATTTGTAAAATACAAAAATCAAACCTCAACTATATTACCCAACAACAGATAAATTTGCTCAACTTCTCCTTAAAAAAAAAAACCAAAACCAACAGCAAAAACAAAGAAACAAAAATTTATTACAGCTCCCAGATTTTTTTAAGTCTGTCATCCCAGAAAAAAAACCAGCAGCAACCAGCACAGCATACCTTGTAATCGCAGCATGGGGAAGTAACACCATGACTGCATAGCCCTACCTGAGCTGCCTGCACCCTTTCATGAGTGAAGGTCTTATATGCATCTCCAAACACTTTTCCATTTTTCATGAACTCTTCAAATCCTAGATGAGGAGCAGAGAATGTGTTTGAAGGTACAGCTTTATACCTTTTTTCTTATCATACAGCTCAGTACCAACATTGAGTACAACATCTGGCAAAACACTATGAAATTTATTTTTGGAGTTGATGAGAATGGCCACAATTTGTCTTCAACGTGAAATGCAATGGTAACCTTTTAATAGTAAAAGGAAATCAGCTAAAAAAGACATAGAACAGAAGAAAACTCTCCCTGCAGGCAGTTCAGATAGAACCATCTACCAGTCTGTTACTGTGACAGAAGAAATACAATCCACATTTCAGATCCTGCTTGGATTTTATGTCAAGTGCTAAATTCAAAACTGATACACACTTGAATAGAAGGGGACCAGAATAATAATGTTTTGCCTTTGGTTTAAAATTTTGTTTCCCTTTCCGTACATAAAATTTGACCAGTTAAAAGTACTGTGGCCTTACCTGAGGCAGAATATGCTAGCATACATCGCCAAGGGGAAATCACTTTTATTTCTGCTAAAAATATCAAGTGCACTTAGACTTTAGGTTTTAAATGTACTGTCAAACTGGGGGTGGACTGAATGCCTATCCCTTGCACTCTCCACCATTGTGTAATAGTGATAGTAAGCTTGTATTTACTATAATCCACCACAATCCATCAGGTCTAGAACTTAAAAATTTCTTTCATAAGAAGGGTTCTTTCCTGTTATAATGAAAAGTTTTACAGACTTACCATGTTCAAGCTAAAAAATTCATCTAGATTCAATATTGTACTTGTTTTTGTCTTATGATACCAGATTAAATATGGAGACATGTGCTGCCTTTTTGTAATTTCCACTTTTCTAAATAATGAAACATTATTAAGGATTATTTGCTAACTGCAAGCATCAATGATGCTTAAACAGTCACAATTTAAAATGGACTACACTACAACATTTTACTTAACATCTTAGCATCCTTTCTGTTGTTCCTAAATACACACATCAAAAGGCCAAACATGTCTAGAAATTTGAGCTCCATTATTACTGACTTATCTTGTGCAGACCTATTTTTAATTGTAAGAATTGGACTTTCACCTAGACAGTGGTGTCACTGATTTTAAAATTTGTGAAAAAAAAAAATCTCTTTTAATTTCCTTCTGTTACAAAAAGTTAAAAAAATCTAAAAAATAAAAACACACAAAAGAAAAAAACCTACTCTTCTAAAATAACTGTTTAATTTTATAATTGATTTTTTTCTTATGACAGTTGTGTCTCAGTCTGAACATTTCTTTTCATTCATGTGTGCTGAATGACCCTAAAACTTTGCATAAATATATTCAACAAGTTCACTTTTCCCTTCCACCCAAAAAGCTTGTAACTATTATTGTTCATAAGTTAGTGTTGATTACACAGTAGCTGAGCACTGTTAGTATAATAATAATACAATTAATGTTTTACCTTGGAATCCTGCTGAATTCATATATTTGTATTAGACTTCTTGAACTTAGTCAGCAGAGGTCTATCCATTGTAATAATTAACAAACTGTGACCCTCCAGCTCACAGCACAACCTGTAGCTGAGTTTCCAGAGAAGTTAATGAATAAGAAAAAAAAAGAAAAAAAAAAAAAAAGCACATTGCTACCATACAGACCTCACATTACTGAGAATTATGCTGGTTCATAAATTACCATTTAGTGCTGGAGCACTGACTATATGGCAATGAATTGTAAGGACTAATACTTTAATCTATCAACAAGCACAAGTATATTTTGAAGTTTTGATATGAAATCAACAGCCACTATCTCAAGTTTAGTTCATTACTAATTTCAATTCCCCTCCTCATTCTTAAAATGTAGCTAAAATAAAGAATTTGGCATAACATTCAAAACAGCACCGTTGCTTGCTCTTCTCACAGGAGTATTTTATGACTAATCTGCTTTAATTATCTTTATTCAGGTTGGTGGAGAAGAAATATAATTTTGCTATTTATTATATTAATTTTACCTTCTTGCTCTCCCAGGACAACTGTTTCCAGGTTAGCGGGAAAGCCATGGTCACCCTGAGCATCTTTCTTTATGACCAGCATAGTGACCCTGGCCGGAAGACCACTGCACACCGAGGAGTTGGTGAACCACATAACACTTAAGTTGAGTCATCCCAGGCTACATGCACAGCCTGGCATTGAGGCCAATGCTGCATATATTTCACGGCAGCAAGACAAACTTTGCCTTTGATGGTAACAGAGGAGCCTGTATGCAGCTCCCAAACGATAGCAGTGATTCCACCATCTGCATGTCCTTTACATAAAACTGCAGCAAGAAGTTCTTATGTGAACATCCTTTTCCATTTGACAGCAGAAAGGATGAATCTCAGAAAATCCTGTAAGAGTTTGAACAACTAAAAATGGATAACCCTTCCACAAGCACAACATACTCCAGCCTGATGGGAAAGCCATTCAAGGCTGCACAACTTAAGGTTCTTGGCATCTGGAGGAATGTAAGATTATTGATACTATCTTCTCTTTATAGTGTTACCTCTAATAAATGGTATTTTATGCAATACTTTACAGAGTCTGAGTGCTTTTCTAACTTGGATGATAATGAACCAGCCCATCTCATGCAAAACAACTAGGCATCATATTTATTCACAAAGGCTGTAACTGCCATAGTTCGTAGGCAGCACTATCAAGATACAGAGATATACACACAAACAGCAGGTCTATTTTATTATGGCATCATATGACCATGTGCAAATAGTGTCAGATGGTGGTATGAAGGAGGGAAAAGAAAGGCTTACAGTCCTTCTGTCCATTTTGTGCAAGAAATCTCTAAGCAGAATAGTTTCATATATGAGCCAGTGTCTTTCTATTTTTGGAGACATCTGCAACAAACTGGCACATGAGAAAAGAAGGTGATTTTCAAGTCTGACTCATAGAGGATCGACTCATACCAACAGTATAACGTGGCAAAAAGGGAAAGGAAGAAGCTAGGTGTTACGGTCAAACTATTGATCACTCAGAATGGGACAGTGATGCCAAATGTGATAGCAGTTTCAGCCTTTCTAGTAACAGCAGCAACTGAAAAAAAAAAAAAAAAAAAAAAAAAAAAAAAAAAAAAGAACCAGAACTTTGAAATAAAAGATCTATCTTGCCTGCAAAATTCCCATTACTGTTTATATCACAAAAACTCCCTTTCCCCGCCTAGGAACCAATTTCCTCTCATCTAACTCTTCTTATTACCATTTCTCAAGCAGAAAGCTCTAAGTGCCTTTCCCAGGGATCAGGACCAGCACTGCTCCTTTCTCAGCAATAGGGTATGACATAAGACTGCTGCAGTTGGCCCCTGAGAGTGGACCTCATTGCCCTGAGGTTTTCACTATGTAAACATAGCTGCTCAGAATTGATTTTTAGTGACTAACACCAATGACCTCTGATGCAATGTTACTCGTAAGTCTCAAATACTGCAGTTCATATAAGAAATGTGAAGTTAGGCTTAAAATACAAAACAAAACCAAAAAAAACTAAACATGAACATCTACTAAGCAAGTGTTATCAACAATAACTACAACACTCTGGTGTATATTTTCAACACTAGTGTTCCCAGGGATTTGCTAGCTATTATACTGCCTAGTAAACCCAGGAATACTTGCAGGGAAACTTTTAAAGGAATTTCCTTGCCATGAACCAGCAGAGTTAAATCTAGGTCTATAAAAATAAAAGTTATTAGATACATAAAACTGATTACAAAGCTCATTAAGAATCGTCATATGTTGATGTTCAAAATTTGCATTTATCTGAAACTAATTAAAATATTCACATTTTAGAAATACAATACATTATAAATTACAAATGCCTTTTCTTTAACATTTGTAAAGCTGACAAAATTTTGTCATTAGTTGTGGTCAGCTACACACATATTTATCAGCAAACATTTGCAAATAAGACATTTGCAAGCACAAAATTCTCAAAAAATTATTACTTGTATTCAAGAAGAATATAAATATCTAAATAGATATCAGTTCTTCCAAATATGTTTAAATGCAAGATGAATGTGAATACTGTACCAAAGCCCATTTAGCAGGACACATACTTTCACCTCACAAGCACACTGATATTAATGGATCGATTGAATATTAGCATGGGCTAAGTTCATAAAATATCCCTACCTGGATCCTACATGCCTTGCTCAGTTACCAGCTCAAGTCTTTACTTGAGTGGTCTTTCAAGAAGTTGCAATGCCTTTCTCCTACTTGGCAGCTAGCCTGCCTTGAAATTTGTTAGTGAGTCTTATCTCTATCAGACACAGAATGGAGAACAAGGTCACACAGGAAATAGGTAGGAATGAATTAGCAAGCAGACAGGATAGACTATAGTAACTGGGTACAGGGATGGGCCTCACAAGCATACTGACCAGTAGCTTACATGCAGTTGGCACTTTTTATCTCACCTCATCTCTGCTCCCCCATGCTTGGTCCTCTCTGATCCACCTCAGTCCCTAAATTTTCCTGCCTTTGTCCCTTCTCCTAAATATCCCATAATAAGTTCTATGATTCCATCAGAGCATCCCTTGAGTATTTATACCATCCCAAAAGCCCCCTCAAAAATCCTGTTAAAAATTTTCTCTTTCTCATGAGGCCAAATAACAGTCTTTCCTCTTCTTCTTAATTACAAAGTTCTGGTTGAACTTCTTCAAAGCTCTAAGTGGTTCCTTCAGTGGTCCATTAATCAGTGACTGGAGAGATAGGATCTTCGTTATTTTCTCTGTTACCTTCTCTTCCTTAGGGTTTACGTATCTGAGTATCTAATTTATTACTTATCCTGTCTCTGGTCTTTGCCTCTTACACTGATGAGCTATCAACTACATATTCTGACAAACACCGTACCCTTATGTTAACTTTAGCAGGTACTACTGGGGAAAAAAAAAAAAAAAAGAGAAAAAGATAAACCAAAGTATTTTGTCCTTTGCAAATTTGTGTTGAGGGCGTGTTTGATTTAGTTTGAGGGGATTGTTTGTAAAGGGTTAAATCACTGCATTGTAAGTTATTGAAAAGCATATCAACCACAAATTAATAAAAAAAAAATCAGTTCGATTTCGATCCATTTCATTATCACTCAACCTCCAGCATTCTGATACACAAAACCAGCCACGTAACTCATCTGTTTACATCTACACAGGCATTTTTTTTTATGTGGTAGCATCATTGCCTCTTTGCTTTCCATTACAGAAAGTGCAGAGAATAATAAAATAACCATGACTTCTCACCATTACAGATACAGTTGTTTCTCCCATGTATTTGTACTGAGATGTGGAACAGGTGACACAAAAATTCACTTATGTTGTAGCTGGCACAATAAAGAATGTGTTGTCTGGAATCTCTAACCACTAAAGGAACCAAACTTTAATTTTCTTTTTATCACCTGGAAAAAGAAAAAAAAGGCCTGCTGTCATAAAGTATAAAATTCATTCTCTGATATGATCTAGGTTTTAAAAAAACCCAACAACATATTTCACAGCTACAGCTCTTGATTTATTCAGGAAAATCTGAATTAGAATATGTAATATTTGTTTAAATACATGCCCTGTCTCTTCTGCTTACAATGATGAAATGAGATATAGATCTCTTCAGCAAATTTCTTTTTCCTGTTTAAACTGCCAATCTGTAATGAATATAGAGGGCTTGAGTATAAAGGGTAAAATAAGGAAAGTTTGTTGTAAAGAAACAAAGCAGTATAATTTCTGTAAGTATACCCAATGGAGACACTCAACGGTAAAATCTAGTCACACACAGAAGTTGTCAATAAAACAGACATTTCAGATAATATAATTTATTACATTTCTGCAGTCACATGTCCTGAAGCAGTAGAAGAGTAAGTTCTGTTTTTAAAAAGTGCTGGCTTCAGCAGCATTTGAGGATATGCCAACAAAATAATATTTTGCAAGACTTTGAGGTACCTAATAAAGCATCTTCTTCTAGCTAATGAAAATTCTTTGGTAACGCTCTTATACTTTGGGAATATGACTTAGAAACATTTGCTTGTGTTGTATCAAGTACATGCACATTAAAATTTAATTCAATACAGAAGTAAAAATAAATTGTTAGTTTTTCAGCACATGTTTATTAGGTGATTGACATTAAGTGACTGCAGCTGTTCTTGCACAGAGCCCAACAGACCTAAATGAACTCCAGATCACCTCAGGAGTTCTTTTAATCTATACTGATTTATAGCATACAATTGTACGAACAAGATTTGTAGTTTCATGGCATTTCTCTCACCATGCTTTCCTCTCTCTCAAGAGGGCTGAGGCATCATCCACACTAAGTCCTACATGTGAGATTTCCTACATGAGACCTTTTCTGGACAAACCCTTTATAATAACAGTGCCTGCCCATCTTAATGAGCACTCTCAACAGGACATGTCACAACAAAACCAAGCAAAACAATCTCCATAATTCTGATCCTCATACTCTAACACAGTACTAGCTCCTATACCACACCTTTCTAACCAGCTAGATGTGTATTCCCTCTCAAATTTCTGCATAAACCTTACTGATCAACCTCATTTGTCTCTCCACTTACAAATTCCTTCTGGGCAAAACTGGCAAATTCCACTACAAATGGAAAGTGAAACTTTGAACAAATGCTGGATTGCATTTGCACGTTCTAGGCCAACAATCTTCAACCTGTGGTTCAGAGGTTACTACAGACTGGTGAAAGATCACCCCTGTAAAACATTTTGCACCTATGAGGTCGGAAATTATGCACACAGACAGGTGGGCAACCCTGAAGGATAAAATATCATTGTTACAAATAAATATTCAAGCCTATTTGTTTTCATATCTGGTTAGAAATTAAAACCATGCTTTCATGAATCATAGAAGAGTTCATTATGAAATTCTGACAATATATAACAATTTTAATTCATTCCAAGTGAAAAGTGGCAATACAGACTGAAGAAGGTATATGAACTTTCTCAGTAAGGTTCAGAATACCTTTACCTACAACAGGTTGAGAAGTACTGTTGTAGGCTGGCGTTGAATAAGCTTCCTAGTCAACAAACAGCATGGATTCCACTCCTTGCTCCTCCATTATTCCTCGAAGGGAGAGTACAAGCCGCATCCTTTCCCTTATCACCTCAGTACCGAAAGCACACGTACACTACACTGCTCACCAAAAAAAGTTGCTGTAAGCTATCACAAGCCAGTGGTAGCAGATCTGTTTCTTGACACAAATTTAACCACATTATGCTCTTCTGTAATTAATCAGAGGTGCTGTCTGTGCAGAAAGCTGAAATGAAAGTGCACAATAGAAAAATAACTTTGCTTAGCAATTTGCAGCATTAAAAAGGAAAGCTAACGAGGCAGTATAGAAAAGTTTCAGTCAAAGCCTCACATTATGATAAAGCTCAGAATAGAAGACAAATCATCCTCATGCTGCCAGCAATTTGTGAGTTATACCTTTCATTATATTAAATGACCAGCTTCTGAAGATATTAATATACAACCAGTGAAACATAAAATAACAGAATATGTCCTAAACCTGGCACATTTTTAAGTTGGGAAATTTGCACTGTGTCTTGCAAATAAGCCTTCTTTATTTGCCTTCCATTTCACAGGAGTTCCATTTGCACATTGCTTTTTGGGACAGACCTCAGTCCCTTGGAGTCTCTTTGTAATCCAACATTGTTTCAAGAACATGTAATTAAAAAGTGGGGCCTGTTACCACCAGAATAATTCATGTGGCAACTTAGTTCTGATCTTTATCATTCCAAAAGATGTCTCCCAGGATAAACAAATGGAAAGCATTTGCATTATAAATATGTATATATGTGTGTATATATATGTATAAAAGGAGACTGAAAGCACCAAGGAAATACAGAGATTCAATGTGCTACCACCCACAAAGTAATTCATCTTGTTCGTGCTTTATTTGCTGCATTTTTCCAAAGAGAATCCAAGACTGAAATGAGGTTGGACTGACCATGACAATCACCTGTATGGAGCCTTAGGATTGCCCATTGTGCTGTATTTTTGTAGCACAGAGAGGCAACAAAACCATTATGAAGCAGTAGCAAAGAAATCCAAGTGATATGGTTCACAGATGGAGACAGAAGTGCCATAACTGAAGTTAAAATAAGTAACTACAAGCCTGAACATAATATCCTGGGCACACCACTGCCGGAGCAAAGTGAGAAGGCTACCTCCTTAAAACCATGACAACTTTACAGAGACATACTGGAAAGTGGATCCTGTAACAGCAACAGCAGATTAACAGTTCAGACATAGCATTATGTAGGCTCTGCAGGCAGCAGGAGAGGGATACCTTTACATAAGAAAAATGAGAATAGCTGCACAGTGACCTGAAACAGAACGTTTTGGTGAATACCAAGGTGAAGTTTCAGTGAGGTAGTGCATGATTTGACTCACCAAAGAGAAGATTTGTGGCACATGGAAGAGCACAAACAGGGTATATAAATGGCATATCCCATACAGGATAAATCTGGAGGGAAAGAAAGGGAGAAAAATTTTCTAATTCTCTCTCTCCCCAGACCCCTGTCACAACTAATAAGGTTACCTTCCTCTGTCTACTTATTTTATATTTGATTGATGAAAAACAATGAGATTAAACTAATGCACAGATAGAAATATTCCAGCAAATCAATCTGAACAGTAGGAATACTGTTTGGAGCTCTGAGCTGGTTTGGAATAAATCCTAAGTATCTACAACATACAAAACTGTGAGAAAAACTGTCTGGCTATCATGAGCCTACTGTATCTAAAGCATCCTACTATACTCTCAGTGCCGATGTCTTCTTACAGTGTTCTGTGCATTCTGACCCTCTCTGTCATTAACTGGTATTACAGAAAGTAAATTACATTCTTTATTTTATATTTTGCTCTGTGTTTGACAGTCGTCTTTTGAAAACCTTAGTGGTTTTGAAATTATTTTGCATAATATGTACTTGTTGTGGTTTTGTTTAGTGGGGGGGGCCTAAGGTGGAAGCTTCTGTAGGAAGCTGCTAGAAGTTGCTCTCCTTTGTTCAGTGGACTCGGCCAAGGCCAAGGCCAAGCCGATTAGTAGCAGAATGTCCTGTGATAATGCCTCTGCGATAACATATTTAAGAAGGGGAAAACAGAAAAAAAAAGGAGAAGAGAAGATGTGAAGAAGCTGAGCAGGGGCAGAGGCGCAGAGGGGGAGGCGCAGGCCTCATGGGCCTTGCAGGCCTCACCCTCTGGCCTCTCGCCAGGCAGCCGACTGGGCCCGGCCCGGCTTCAAGAAGTGGTGGTGAAGACTATGGTGGAGCAGGTTGTCCCCCTGCAGCCCATGGAGGTCCACAGAGGAGCAGAGATCCACTTGGAGCCCGTGAAAGACCCCACACTGGGGGAGGTGGATGCCTGAAGGCGGCTGTGGCCCGCGCGGCAGCCATTCTGGAGAGACTGCACCCCATGGAAGAGATGGCCCACGCCAAAGCAGTTTCGTGAAGGACTGTGGCGTATGGGTGGGACCCCACACTGGAGCAGGGGAGGAATGTGAGGAGTTCTTCCCCCGACTATGAAGCAGCGGCGTACAACATCGCGTAACGAACTGACCGCAACCCCCATTCCCTCTTCCCCACTGTGCCGCTCAGGGTGGGGGGAAGGTAGTAGACATAATGTTAAGCTCGGGAAGAGGGAGGGGTGGGGAGGAGGTTTATCTTGTTCTCTGTCTCATTATCTTGCTAGTTTTAGTAATAAATGAATAGTTTTCCCCAAGTTGAGTCTGTTTTGCCCGTGATGGTAACTTTAAGGATTTCTCCCTGTCCTTATCTCAAACCTCAAATCGTTTTTCTTATATTATCTCTCCCTATTCTCTCGGAGGGTGGGGGGAGTGAGAGAGAGACTGCGTAGTCTGGTCCCAATTGGGGCTGAACTACGACAGTACTATAATTTGTATTCAATAAAACCTCACTAATTCAGCCATCTGCAATCTCTCTTTTTCAAAGCAGACAAATATTTTTAAATATATGTGCCAGCAGTTCTGTATTTATAAAACAGATAAATATACTTTGTTCAAAACAAAATCAAAAAGAAACCAAAACCAAAAAAAAAACTATGTACACTTTCTTTCTGGTCCTATTAGCTATCTGTAGGAAGTATTCCAGTAATTTCTACTTTTATTTCCTCTTTATACCAGCAATTAAATAAAAAGTTAAAATGTTATTTATCAGTCACTAATTAAAATACAAGTGTACAGTTAAAATTTATACTTGTAATACACAGTAAATGCATTATATATTCAAAAGCACAGATCCCTTTATTTAAACTGCAACTAAACTTGTATTGTAATAAAAATAAAACAGATTTTATAGCTCCTAACAATATTAAAAGGCTGCAGAAAGCTACCTGAACCCCTGAAATTTGCCTCAGCGTGCAGCCCTTGAATGTGCAATAAATTAGTCAAGTGAAAGAACTCTCTCTATATTTTGTACAGAAACAAAATTCTATGAGGAGCACACATGACCTCTTACCATATCCTAAAGCCAATATTGTATGCTTACATTTCTTTTTAACCGAGAAAAGGGTACCTCCTTTGTGTCACACTCCATTTTTTTAAGCTGTCACTAATAAAGTTCAAGGATATTCCTTAATTTTTTTTGTAATAGTAAGCGTGTAAAATTAGCTTGAGATTTTTGGGGAAAAAAAACCAACCAACCAAACAAAAAACCACTCTCACCACAAAAAAATCCCCCAAAATAGAGAGTGTAGATGCCACTGATTAGATGCCACTAATTATCACTTAATCAAAATGGAATGAGCAACATTTTGCTTAACATAAAAGCATTTATTTCAAGATCAGTAAACTTCAACCAGCAAGTCTGTCTACAGTGTGGATACCTCTCTGGCCACATGGAGACAATTATGTTAAAGAGAGAGCGGAGACCTGTGTACTATAATCATTTCAATCCCCCACAGTAGTATGATTTTGCAAAGGTATGACATCATACTGCATGGACTGATTACCAAGAGTGAAGCCTGATACTCTACATACCATCAGTGTAGAACTCGATATAGATTAGAACAACAAAGTAAAACATTCAGTTGTTTGGTGCCAAATTTATTTTTAAAAAGTAATGCAAATCTTTTTGTTGAGGATGACCAAAACTTATGAGATGCCACATGTGGCTCTGTCACTGAATAAGACAAAGAAGTCAATCCAATAATGCTAGAATTACAGCAATACATGGTATTCATTAGTAGGAGTAACATATCTATTTTAAACTTTTATTGTTTCCTAACCAAGTTACTCCTCTACATATTCTAGGACCACGGAAACAGTGGGGATAGAAATGTTACAAACATTCCTAGAAGTAACATCAGTTCTGAGCAGCGCATGCATTGTATTGCCCTATGATCCATATGCTTTACCAGAAATGGTATGAGTGCTAAGAGTGATACACTTGTTCTGTGCTCAGTGCACTGTAATACGTACTTTACAATAAATTGCAAGAGATAAACCCTGCAATTTTAAAATCACACTGTCAAACTTCACTTTGCAGGAACTTCCTTCTTGGGTGAAGCCATTCAGTAAATTTTTAAACTACTCCCCAACCCTTGTTAAGGATATGGGAACAAAAGCATTATCACTATGTCAAGGAGGGATATTTTATATTGTAATTTAATAATAAGATACATGATAAATTTGTAAATGAATGTGTTAGTTTGGAAGAATAAGAAGTAATATTTCAAGTAGTCTGTGTTTACGAGTATGATTTTTGGTTTGGAGTAGTAGCATAAAATATCAGGAGCAAACTATATCAGTTAAAATTACTCTAAAGTCATTACAGTGGCACAAGTAAGAGTGAGATGTCCAAATGATAATCCTAACAAGGATTTAGACTTCCAGCCATGAGCTGAGGTTGCCCCAGGGCTAATCACTGCGATAGTGTGTATCCTCTGAAGTTTACAAATGTATCAACTTTGAAATACATCAAGATGAAACAAGGTTAAAGCATAATAGCTTGGAATTCCTTACCAGTTGGACAATGCTTTAGTAGAGAAAAGTGCTCTGTTTTACAAGGCAGGATTTTCCTTTACTGTTACAGAGATGCGACAGATATTCATGCTGATAAACACTCTGTGAAAGATGAGTCCTCTGGAAATGATTGCTAATTTTCAAGAGTACTCCTACTCTCAAGACTATGTACTTATTGGAATACCAAATACTGTGAAATGCTTTTTTTTTTCCTGTTTCACATACATTTTCAAAAGTGTTCACAAAAAACTGAAGAAGACAGAAGTGGGGTGAAGGGGCATATAATCAAATAGATTAGTGAGATGAAGTCCTTTTAAACTTCACGTTGCCTTTAAGTAAGCATACTGCATAGTCCCTACCTAGTTCAAAATACTCCTTCTGCAACTCTTCACCTAAGAGAACATGTTACACAGTCAGAACTAGATGCTTCCACCAATTACTCCTGTGAGACATCCAGTAATTGCTGACATGTTCACAGAGCTAAATCATTTTCAAGGAAGACTATTATAGCCAAAAAAATCTTCTTCAAAACTTACAATTTCAAAGAAGTTCAACTTTTCTGTCTACTTTGAGCCCTACAACAAGTCAGATGGCTTAAAGAAATTACACTATATACTGAATTTGAAATTAAATAAGACTTGTAAAGGTGAATATTTCAAATTCTGAAAACAAGAAAATGAATAATCTTAAAAGCACAACTCTGCTTTTTGTTGACTTTGCACTACACTATTTAAATAAGTGGAACATAAATGAAGTAGTGATCAATGGGTTTCAGTTCTGAAGGAAACAATCAATTTGATATAGATAATCTATTATTATTTATTCCAGATTTTTTTAAAAGTTATAATGCTACATTGTATTCTAACTTCTCTTTTGATTAAACACACATATCATCATTCCATGTTGTATAATTCCTTTCAAGTCATATCTTACTAGCAGAGCAATCAGCAGAACAATCTGCACAATCAAAGGTATTTTCTAAATCTACAGATATCCAAACATACAGAGAAAAATAAGTAGACAGCATAGGTACATGTTTTAAGACTGAGTGATTTTTCAACATACTTTCAAAACAAAGAGCAAAGAATGTTAAGAAAACTAGGTAGTCATTACAAAGAAAAGAGATGATCTGCCCAAAAAAACCACCTTAGATAATGAATGGCTCAGTATGAAGATAGTCCTACCAGATAAAACAGCATGTCAGGAAAAGCAAAGACCACTTTCTGAAGAAAAACAGCAAAGCCAGTGTCAGCATAAAAGTTAAGATTAGTTTTCTTTCACTATTGAAATGTATGATTCCTTCTGACTTCAAGACATGTTCATCTCGGAAAAGACTGGGAAAATAATGAAGATACTTCTTGACAATGTAGACTACAGATATTGTTTATTTTTGACATTACCTGTAAGTACATCCTTCCTTTGAAATGTATTCTTGCTTAATTTTGGAAAATATATCTAATTGTATTCATACAACAATGATTTAATAGATTAATATCACAGGACATTATAGGATATAGGTTATAGAATAATCCACAGCAAAACAGACAAATCTTAAAAAGAAAGACAGGTGACAGTTTAATTTCATTTCTTTTTGTGCCTTGACTGCTTAAAAAGATGCGACAGTTGATTCACACCTCAAGTCACTCATTTCAAAGGATAAGAACTCACAACTTTCCTTCATAAAAGAAGACAGCACAAGAGCACGAGTAATTTTAATATCTATAATTTACAGCCCCACTGACTTTTCTAGTTCAAATGTTCAGACACCTGAGAGTCAGATCCCACTAAAATTACATTCCTGTACTGAGATATATGTAACTCACTGTTCATGCAAGAGATCTTAAAGTTGTTTTCTTTTCCTAGTCACCTTTGTTTTGAAAAGCTGTAGCATTTCTGTTGTTCTCTCATAATTGAAACATATTCTTCAACTAAGACTTAATTTTCTTCAGGTCCGAAGCCTATATGTGTTCAAATATTTGGCATTGGATTGAACTGGAAATAAAAGATACACTGACCTGGTAAGAAAAATTCCATGTATCTATGTTGTGGTTTAGCCCTAGTCACCACATCATTTCTTGCTTACCCTTCCCCTTCCCCAACAGGATAGGTGAGAGAATTGGGAAGAAAGGAAAACTCATAGGTTGAGATGAAGAGAGTTTACTAGAATAGCAAAGGAAAATGACAATAATAACAAAATATAAGATGCTAAAATATACAAAATGAACACTGCACAATTTCTCTCCACCTAATGTCCCAATGGCTAACACAGCCCCTCCTGAGCAGCAATCACGGAAACAAAACTGAGTGGCAAGTAAAGGAGTGAGAGGGAGAGAGTGAGAGATGCCCCCACCAACAAACCCCCACTTATAGAATCACAGAATCATTAATGTTGGAAAAAACCTCTTAGATCATCAAGTCCAGCTGTCAATGCAACACCACCATGTCTACTAAACCATGTCCCAAAGTGCGACATCTACACGTTTTTTTAATACCTCCAGGGATGGTGACTCCACCACTTCCTTTGCAGCTTATTCCAATACTTGGTCACTCTTTCAGAAAAAAAAAAAAAAATTAAAAAAAAACCCCAAAAACTAATATCCATTTTAAACCTTCCCTGATTCAACTTGAGACCATTTCCTCTTGTCCTATCCCTAATTTTCTGGGAGAAGAAACCAACACCCACCTCACTACAACCTCCTTTCAGGTAGTTGTGGAGAACAATAAGGTCTCCCCTCAGCCTCCTCTTCTCCAGACTACACAACCCCAGTTCCCTCAGCTGTTCCTTATAAGACTTGTTCTCCAGACCCTTCACCAGCTTCTTTGCCCTTCTCTGGACATGCTTCAGCAACTCAATATCCTTCTTGTACTGCAACATCCTTCTTGTACTGAGGGGCCCAAAACTGAACACAGTATTTGAGGTGCAGCCTCACCAGTGCTAAGTACAGGAGCATGATCACTTCTCTACTCCTGCTGGCCACACTGTTCCTGATGCAAGCCAGAATGCTGTTGGCCTTCTTGACCACCTGAGCACACTGCTGGCTCATGTTCAGCCAGCTATCAATCAGCATCTCCAGGTTCTTTTCCATCAGGCAGCTTTCCTACCACTCTTCTGCCTGTAGCTTTGTGGGGTTGTTGTGACCGAAGTGCAGGACCCAATACTTGTCCTTGCTGAACCTCATACAATTGACCTTGACCCATCAATCCAGCCTGCCCTGATCCCTCTGCAGAGCCTTCCTACCCTCAAGCAGATCGAGACTCCTGCCCAATTTGGTGTCATCTGCAAACTTACTGAGGGAGCATTCAGTCTCCTCGTCCAGATCATTGATAAAGATATTAAATAAGACTGGCCCCAAAACTGAGCCCTGAGGAACAGTGCTTGTGACTAGCCACTTATATACTGAGCATGACATTTATGGCATGGAATACTCTCTTTGGCCAGTTTGGGTCAACTGCTCTGGCTGTATCCCTCCCGCCTTCCTGCACCTGCTCATTAGCGAGACCTGGAAAGACAGAGAGTTACTTTGGTCTTACTACCAACAACTCATAACATCTATGTGTTTATCAACATTCTTCATATATGAAATCCAAAGCACATTGGCTACTAAGAGGAAAATTAACTCCATCCCTGCTGATACCAGGACAGTCTATTATTATATTTTTAAAAAACTTGAAAGAACAGAGTCCCATTCATGTTATTTTCAGCTGTTGTTATTCTATTAAGTTTTACTGTACATTTATGCACCATCATTCCTCAGAAGTCATTTCAGTCAACCAAGCATATCAAGGTTCACAATGTGATTTCAGACAAACTAACAGCCAGACTGGGTGCTGGTTGTTGTTGTTTTTTACCAGACAAAGCAACAGCTTGCTCAGGAAGACTGTGAAATGTCATCATTGGTGACAGCAACAGTTTGACTAAACAAACCTTGAGCAACCTGACAAAACTTTAAAGTGGGCCCTACTTCTAGAAGACTAGTTAATCTTCTGAGGTCCCTTCCGACCTAGACTATTTGGCTACTTGAAACTTCTGCCATTATAATACAGAGGCCTGTAACATACATGCCTGAATTGTAAAACCAAATCCATAACAAAGGTAGCAACTGCAGATATCTCTTCTGTTATAAATGGCCGCATTATAAGATGCTGTAGTATTTATTATGAATTAGGAGAGCATCCTTATTGAAAGAGCTGAGCTTTCATTAATGTCAGTCTGACATTTGCAAAACTGATTTGTTTTGACATTTAGAGCACTTCTGTTGTAGTATGGACTCATGTCTGACATTAAGCAAACTGAATTACAGTGCTTTTGCTTAAAAGCTTCCCACAGAACACTATTATTTTACAATGCAGATGACAACTTTTCCGGCAGAAGCAGACATGTTTTAAAAAACAGAGCAGGTATACTGACTTATCTGGAAACAAAATCCTTACATGAAGAATATATAAAGCATCCAATGTTGGTCACTGAAAATAAATGAATGCTCACAGAACTTGAAGGCTTAGTCATAAAAGATGGAATTCAATTAAACATTTGAGGAAACCCATCAAGAACCTTATCCCCATTTTTATCTTAAGAGAAAAAAAAAATGGCTTACATCTTAAAAAGAAATAGGAAAAACCTAAGAGAGCACAAGAGATAGTAGCTCAAAAATCAGAACTCTTATTTTAGCAGTACTACAAGTCCTTTATTCATCTTGGTTTTCATTTGAAACACATTAATTGATCACAGAGGCAAACCAAATCAAGTTCAAAAGAAATGACTGATTTCCCTCTGAGTGGATCTTATAACTGAATGTTCATCTAATATTAAATTTCATAGTTTTCTTCTGATGCATTATAGCAATCCAAATGTTATTTTTCATTCAATTTTCTATTTCCTAATCACAGTGTATAACAAATTACAGGATTCTTCTGAGATTTGTATCTGAAAGGTACACAACACAGTTTCTGATATTGTAATCCACAACACTGGCTTCTTTTTCTTACAAATCAAAACTCCAGGAACTAAGTTCAAGTAAGCTTTATGATTAATCACATATGCATTGAATATCCCAACAAAGAAGAACTATACCAACATGTGTTCCTTTCTCCTCCATTTTATCCTCCCATGGTAAAGCTGGATGATGGCATAAAAGCACCACTGTGCTGATGGCAACCACTTGGGGAATTCCCACTCTTAGTGAGCTCCCCAGTTAACTGTGATCTGTTTCTGTTCATGGGGTACCTCTGCAGGCCACATCCTCTTTCTTATATATTAAACAATGTACTCCATCCTACATTTCTGCCAGCTCAGCAGTGACAGCAGAGCCAGATGGAGTCTTTCATCCCCTTTGCTTTAACTATTCATTATTTAATATATATTTAATTATTTAATTATGATACCTTGGCCTGTTTGCCAGTTTCCTGGGATTTCCAGATGCTCTCCCAGGACTCTGCTAGACAGATTTGAAACTGCTTGATTTGCAAGCTGATTTTTCAGCTGAAATCAAACCAATGTGGCCAACGTGTATAGTACACACATAGATGTTAAATGTCTTCACATATTCCTTTCCTAAACTTTCGGCTCAATAATGTCAATACCACAGAACTCCATGAGGAATTACGCAAAGATGGAAATGCACTTTGGTCTGTTTTGTTTTTTTTTTTCCCAGGCTAAACAGAGCAAGTGAGTATGTGTATGGCATTCTTTCACAATATGATATTTTCCATAACTTATAACTTACCTCCATTAACTGCTACACTCATTTTATATCTCAAAATGAATTTTGACATAAACATGGTATTGAAGATGAAGTCCTGTTGTCAGCTGTATGACATTTATTTCTCTTTCCCAGCAATCCTTCCCCGTAATCTTTTCCAAACTTAACAAAATTAATGATTTTGCGAGAGCTATGACTTCATCCCACTTAGAATATTCTCTGTTTGTTTTCTATAATAAAGGAATAGTTAATATAAAGCCTGTGCGAACTCAAATATCACATATTTTATTCTGAGGAACAGCTCTATAACTCACATCATCTGTAGTCTTCCAGCTTTACTTCTCTTGCTAAATGCAACAGAAACATCCTAACAGTATATCTTCATCTAGCAGATTTACCTTTCTATGTCAGTTCATTTATAGGAGTGTACATATACTTTTAAAATGTACATAAAGAAAAAAAAAGGAAAATAAAAGACCCATTCTATTGAAAATTCAATTTAAACCCACAATTAAATCATATTTCTTCCATTAACTTTACATAGATCCTGCATTAAATAAATTGTATTTTAAGCACTGTCAAATGGAAAATAAAACAAGGCCAATGAGATTATTCTTAGATAACTGAGTATTGTTTTAAATACCTTGTAGAATATTAAGTTGTTGGTTTTTTGGTTTTTTTTAGGGATGGAATGAAACAGCTCAGTGTCTGAAATACATAAATGTGCATTTTAATACATTTCTGTAGATTGATATGTCAAACCTATCATAATAGGTTTACTCAGACAGAGTGAACCAATATTTATTTATGAAATTTCAATTTAAAAGGGAAAGAACTTCTATAAAAGCTATTTTATCTACTTCTATTAGTTTATATTCTTTGCTATCAATGTCATGACAGTAACTGAAGTTCAGGGACAGCTGAAAGCTTGAAGTAACATTATTATATATCAGTAGATATTTAAAATGATAATTAACTATATCAAGAGGAGCTTAATTAAAAAAAATACTGCTTAAGATTTTTTCTAACCAGTTGTTTTTATTGCTCATTAATGAAGATGTAAGAAATCAGTAGTCTCAACATCACTTCCAACAGTGTTAAACCATTGTCCTTGAGAAGGCAATTGTAGTACTTAATATGTGCCTATATCGATCTGAAAGAACAGTCCACTTATATTTTCTAATCATGCTAAGAAATTCATAAACATTAAAAATGTTCCAAATTATGCACTATAGGTTTCCTTGTCATTTTCTTTTCCAATGACTAATGAATATCAAAAGCTAGGGAATAATTTAAGAGTCCACAGGTAATTACTGGAAAGTAAACTGGATTTTTAGTCTGTGACTTATACCACACTGAGTAAACTGCTTGATTGCCATTGTTATTCAACACTTGTAGTTGCTGTAACACAGCATTAATAAGAATTTGCAGCCTATCAATATGGGTAAATTCGAGTACTCCAGTACAATATAAAATATATATTATTAGAGTTGCAACTACATGTAATACTGTCTTTAGTGAAGTAGCACTTTTACACACTGTTTAATAAATGGATAATATCTTCAGGTTAGTTAAAATAACATACCAGATCATAGTGCTTGATTTCTGTGTCTATTGGTACAAGATATGTTTGCACTTTGTTCTTAAAATTAATGTTAAAAATGAAATGTTGATGCTTCTAGATTTTAAAAGACCTTTGTTGTTGTTTGTAAAGTATTTGCCACTATCTAAGCTCAAACACTTTTAGGAAGTGTCTCAAATCCAAACAGTGAGGAAAATACATCTAAAGTGAGCTTCGCATTAGCAGGCTTGATAGCAAACATCTTACCATAAATGCACAGCTGCAGTGCTTGCAGAAAATAAATAAAAGTGTGTTCAGCCTTTGTTTATATTAGCCCTCATACTGATGCTGCTTCACAAAGCAATCCTCAACAACCCAAATGCCTGAACTACTTCTGTTTCAAGAGTGTGTATACACTTTCTATGTCTAAACCCCGTTGGTTTAGTTTTGTGTGGATGAGAAGATCAGCATAAGCCGGCAATATGCAGTTGTGGCCCAGAAAGCCAACCACATCCTGGGCAGCATCAAAAGAACCATGGCCAGCAGGTCAAGGGAGGTGATTCTGCCCCTCTACTCTGCTCTTGTGGGACCCCACCTGGAGTACCGCGTCCAGTTCTGGAGCCCCCAGTATAAGAAGGACATGGACCAGTTGGAGTGAGTCCAGAAGAGGGTCACAAAAATGATCAGAGGGCTGGAGCACCTCTCCTATGAGGACAGCCTGAGAGAGTTGGGGTTGTTCAGCATGGAGAAGAGAAGGCTCCTGGGAGACCTTATAGGGGCCTTCCAGTAACTAAAGGGGGCTTATAAGAAACAGGGGAGAAACTTTTCAGCAGGGACTGTTGTGATAGAATGAGGGGTAATGATTTTAAAACAGAAGGAGGTAGATTCAGATTAGACACATGGAAAATTTTTTTTAAATGAGGGTGGTGGAACAGTGGAACAGGTTGCCCAGAGAGATGGTAGGTGCCCCATCCCTGGAAACATTCAAGGCTAGGTTGCATGTGGCTCTGAGCAATCTGATCTACCTGGAGATGTCCCTGCTCCTTGCAGGGGGGTTGGATTAGATGACCTTTAAAGGTCCCTTCCAACCCAAACTATTCTATGATTCTATAATTCTATATCTGTAAGGAATAAGTGTCAGATGATGCTAGTGTTATGATGTCCAGATCTAAGTCTTAAGCAGTTACATTCTTTCAGATTCAACATGGTTATTGCATTTACTGCAGAAGGCTGTGTTAGGTTGCTTGATTAAAGGCTAATCTCCACAAGCACAAAGGAGCACAGACTATCACAGTTCTAGGAACAAGACAAAATTATTAGTTTGCATTTTGAAATCATTAGATTATTTCTGCTTCCTCTTTGAGACAGATTTACTGACAAATGTTTGTCAGAATATAACTGATAATGACACAAGAACGGAGTCAAAACCAAATAATCCTATCAACTCCATACAACCAGAGTTCTGCTACTCCAATGTAGGACACCAGTGTCAGCAAAATCAAGATAACAAAGTTCAGTCCCTATGTCCACTTCATGCTTGTTTTCTTGTTTGAAAATGTCTGCTAAGATGTTGACCACTGAGAATTTCATACTGAATTTTATCATAAGGACACCTTTGTTCTAGAGCATATCTTAAGATAACATATAGGCTATTTTTTACTTGATAAATTCATACTGAAACTGCATAGAGAGGAAATATTTTTTTTTCTAGACAAAGAGATTAGAAGAAAATTCTATTTAAATAAGTGATATTGTTATAATGAACTATAAAATTTGAATACTTTATCTTTGTTGATTCAACATCAGAACTGACAGTGAAATGTTTTACTGAAAAGGAGGATATAGTGATACATACATAATGTACTGGAGCAGAATCTTGACTTGCATTTAAAATCTAACACGTCCAGCTTGTAGGAATTTAGAAAACTAGGTAAAGTAGAATGTTTTCACATTACTATGTACATGCACAATCAAGACATTTGGAGTAACGAGATCTTGTTTAAACTTTACACTTTTTCTTCCTACTTTAAAAGAAATCAAACAAATGTGTTTCATTAATATGTGATATTCGAAGATCACTAAAAATACAGGCTACTCTAATAGAAAAACAATGACCAAAACACATAACCAAACAGATAATTCCAATGGTTTAATATGCATTGATATTGAAATGAAATGAAAGATAGATGGGGACAATCATAACGCATACACAGAACAGTTAGGGGAGGTGGTGCATTGGTTCAAAGCACATGGAAACAGAGAAATTACTATTATGGGAATTCTTATTAGTCCCATAAGAAATCCACTGTAAGTGTGATTTTATTTTTGTTTTCCTAGTACATTTCCTGAATAAATCAACCTTCTGAAAATCACCTTTGGCCTAGCGCCACCCAATTGCTTCAGTTGCTGACTTTTCATACTCAGCACTTCCCCACTCTGTAGTGCCTGTTTACATGACAGGAATTTAAAAGGATTAACAGATATTAATGAAGTAACTCAAGAATATAGTACAGTCTTTACCGAAAAGTAAGGTTACTCTAGAGTCAGTGTAAAATGACTGACACTAGGAGTCAGATTCAAAGCCCACTGACCTCAAAGCAAAGGTCAGTCTTTTCATGTCTTGCTTTTATCTCTTTAGGCCTCAAAATACATATGTTTCATATTATCAGACTATATACTTCTGATTATAACACACTTAACAAAATTAAAGAGAAATATTGTAATGAAGGTAAGTAAAGAACTGCAAAAAATCACCTTGCTAACATTTTTAATATATATTTTATTTATATTTACATTAACAGCTGAAGAATGAAATTTTAGACATAGAAGAACGGCATAGCGAACCAAAAGAGCCTTTAGACTTGTCCCATTGTACCAAGTGAAAGTTTGAGTGACAACTAAGATAACCACCAAGAAAAAAACCTGTATCCTGTTTCCCTTTCAGACTCTTCAGGAAGGGCTAGAGAGTTGTCTTCTCAGACACTTTCAGGAAGATTAGTTTGGTTTGCTCTGCTCATATTCCAAGCTAGTAGGAAGGATGGAAGGACACCAGCTAACCCTGCTCTAAAAACATGTACACAAAGCTACTGAGACATCATGGCACAGAAAACATAGTCGGTCTCTTAAGTTCAGCTGCATAGCTCCAGTAATCTTCCAGATCAGATAAATTGAAGCAAATGTGATAGCTGCTTCCACTAAGGCAACGGGCACAAATTCCAAATATATATGAACAGAGATCATGGTGTAGCTAGTGTCTCATTATGAATCCCTTTCCTAAGCCAGTATATCTGTATTTAGAATTCTACATTGCTAAGTATATGATGGGCTGGGATTCTAAAAGCTTAGTTGATTATAAAGTAAAAATTCCTCACTACTGAAGGCAAGGACACTCTACACAAAAGGAAAATGTCCATGCTCTGCTAATAAGGAAACACAAGTCTACTGAACTTTTGGTCATGTAAGGAAGTCTTACGTTGTTTCTGAAAGTCTTTAATGGAAACTCCTACAGAGAACAAGTTTTGAGTATGGTGGCTTAACTGCAGAGATTTTAACTGTGATTTCTCCTAAAGTGTCGAAAAGAACTTAATAACACTCTTATTGTTTAAAAAAAAAATTATACATTAACAACAAAAAAAAAACCCCAACCCAAAATAAGGAAACAAACAAATAAAACCCAGACATAAACAAAACAGAAACCCACTGCAGCCACAGCAGAAAAGCTTATTTTCTTTACCTTCCCTGTATGCATTATGCATCCTCACAGAATAATGGATGCACTCAGAGCTGCTGGTGTCAGGACATATTGTTAACCATTGCCAATTATATCCATTTTCACTAGAGGGAATGGGAGTCAAAAGCAGCTGACACTGCAAAAGACTGGAACTTTAAATTAGGCATAAATTGCAATACAGTAGACAGAAATTGCTGTCCTAACAGTCTTAATAAATGCTGACATTTATTGAAGTGCCCACTACCCACCACCTTCGACAATGCAAACAGCTCGGCACTCCTCAGTTGCCATGGAAACCACAGGATCGCTCCCATCACACTATGCTCTCATTTTAAATTCTGCTGCAGCGCTGAAGCATCCTTTCCACTGCACAACAGTGAACATTTGTTACTGGAGAAATGCACTACTACATCATCACATTGTAAGGTCACAAAAATAAAGAAATTTACAACACAAATGTTCTGTTCAATTTTCAAGTGTTTGCCATACTAGATATCAGCGTTAGAAACAGAGTCCCATGAATAGAAAAATGCTATCAATGCTCTAGCTTAAAAAAAAAAATACACACCACTCCTTCTTTACTTTTTTATGGGGAAAGAAAAGCTATTCTCAGTTGTTTACTACATAAGATTTTATGAATTTCAATGTTTCTGGCTGCTTGTACAGTGTTAGCGTGGCACATTTGGAAAAAGAAGCTAATGCACAGAACACGTTGTGGTAAGATACTAAAACCGATATTACCCAAAAATAATGTATGCCTGCTTTATGAGACCCATGAAGCCTAGATGTTGATAGCATAGCCAGCCTCTCACCTGTTCTATGGTCATGAACTGCTGTGCTTGTGACTGCTCTAACAGAGAAGAGCAGGTGAGAGGTTAAGCAGCAAGCATAATATAAGCTTAGCATAGCAAAAGAGAGAAGAATTATGGTCAGCACACACCTTCTTGCTATTCGTTTATCAGCCATCTCAGAAAGTACGTGATTTGTCATAGAAAGTTCAGGTCACATTTAATTGCAATAATGATTCTGAATTAAACAAATGTGCCCTTCTCTAGTATCCTAATTTGCTATCCATTGTTATTTGTATTCTTACACAATTATAAAAAACCACTTCCACTATTAAGGGTTAAAATCTACCTTGCTCTTTCACACAAAAATATACATATGTGTGAAGGAGTGACTATAGCTCTAACAGGACTTTAATTACTTGAATGAGTAAACTGCATTAAGAAGCACAAATATAAGCTTGGATAACAAAAGCACTGCAGCTATTTTAAGTTCTCCTCAACACTTTTTTCAACACTAACAGATTTAGCATTTCAACACACATACTAGATATATAAAATGCATATTTACTAACTGTTCCCCATTCTATCCCTCCACTCCTAGTGGGACTTTAATCCCCCAAAACAAGGTAATTGAGCTCCGAACTTCAAACACTACTAATTTTTATGAGCTTAATGTGCTTTACAATCCCTGTAGCTTCCAGAATTACTTATGTGTTTGCTTCTTCTCTTGAGTTCCTGTGATGTCCCATGTTAGAAGCCACTATACATTATAACTATTTTATTGTGTGCCTCAGAACTTAGGAGAAAATCCCCAGGCATTGTCTGCTTAAACAACCTCACTGAAAAATCCAACAATCTGATCTTTTATACTGGTTATATGGGATTATTTAGAAAAAAAATCCCAATAAATAAATCAGCTAATTTTTATTCCCTTCTTGGTGCATGAAGGGAGTTAAATTTCTCAGAAATTGAAATTTCTTGCCCAAAAGCTTTATTGATAATTTTAATAAATTCACTGAAATTAAATCTTATTATAATACAAAGTCTACAGTACAGCTAGGAAGCCTTACCAGCACTGAATCAGTTGAGTGCTCCTTGTTTACACTTTCTACTTTCATTCTGTAACTCCACAGATGCCAGAAATAGGCTAAGCTCCATGCAGATCTCATAGTACCGTTTCTTATCCCTCCTCACATTTCCCCATGAAATATATTCTTCATAACTATTGAGTCAATGACTCTATGTGAGAGAGAGAGAATTTTGAGTAGTACTGACTAAACAGAAGCCTTTGCATTCCTAGTATTGTTACTGTACGTTTTCACAGCATTAGCTGAAAATGGCATAATCCAAAGACAATCCTCTTTAAACCATTAATAATTCAAAGTAAGTTATTAGAAAAGTTGATCTTCCCTATCCCACTTCTAAAAAAAAACCATAAATACACAAGTGGAAAAAAAAATTCTCCCATTTCCTGGGGAGGTGGCAGATAGGACACAGCGCTCTTTCACAACACTAAATATTGGATTTACTGTTAATCCCTGCAATCCACAGCAACTGCTCCAGCTAAATCAAATGTAATTTGAAATATCATTGAAACTCTGCTTTCTCGTCAGAGAATGGCTCACCAGATGCCAAGGCTCTGAAAATCTATTACAATCAGCAAAAAGTTAAATACAAAAATTCTCCTGTTACACATAGCAAGGGGGACCCTTTGGGGTGGAGAGGTCTCCTAGGCCAACAGGTCCAGTCCTCCTCACCATCCTCTTCCCAATATACTCCCCCACTCCAAAGCACTCTGGCATTTGTCTTAACCCTTTATCAAGGGTTAAGAAAAAAGCTGTTTTTCAGGGTAGAAAAGCCTAACTTGTTTTTTCCAATGTAGAAGGCTGAAAATTATGTTTTTATCACTGTGAGACTGAATACTGAATATATAAAAATAAGGATAATTTTTAGTAAGAAGTAACTCAAATAATCTTGGAACAGGGACTACCATTCTAGCACTGTTACTGCTCATGGGATAATTTCTATAAAAGAAATGCTAAAAGACAATGCTTCTCTGTGACTGTAAATGTATTTGTTTGAGTATGCTCTAATTATTACAGGAATTAAACTTATTACTTAAAAAACACTGCATAAGAATGTGGTGCTCATAGCTTTAAATGGGAGGAAATATTCAAAACATTATTATGATATGCATGAATTTGGTATTGGCTGTTCATTAAAATAAGCAGCCGTCCAATCTCAAGCTTTGAGTCAAAACTTCCTGAATGCTCTTTTGCACATTCACTGGTGCAAAACTAACATCTGAATTTATGGCTCAATTGATCATTATTTTTATCCTGAGATTTCAAGTGTAAATAATCCACTTAAAGGCAAACTGCAGGTTGTCTATTTCTACATGTTTTTATCTGTAAGAAGATAGAACCAATTTGAAATCATAGTGTCTTTCTGAATTGCTGCTTATTTTGACCGTTACTTTTAAAGATCAAATAGCAATGCAAAAGACAAAAAAGGACACGTATATGCAAGTGAAAACATCTTACTGAACTACTCTTGTATGGTTCCAACAGTTAGAAATCAGTTTGCTAACCAGGTAATCACCAGTGCAACATCTTATTTTAAGGTGCCTTAATTTAAAGATGTTCTTTGGCAACCTCTTTAATTTACATACCTTCAAGAATTTCCACATGTAAAGCACATCATACTTGCAGAGGCTCTGCAAGTAGCAGCAAGATATCAGTAAGAATCATTCTGAATGTATTTCAGACTACTTGAGAAATAGCATAGTGATTTCAAAAGCTGAGGAATATCAGAACATATATATTGACGTACGGAAATGGACTCTATAACTCAAAAGTTATAAAGTAGGTATGTTTATTGCGCGCAGATGCACGGGGGATCGCTCCACCACAAGCGTGCATAACCCGAGGTGGCAAACCGTCCTATTTTTATACAATAAAACAATGAATATTTAGTTAACGCCTATACATATTCATTACCTAAACCCGCCTACTCCCGCTTTGTATGCTAATTAGCTTATCAGTCCTTCGCGCTTGCGCAAATTCTCCCAAAAATTGTGGGCAGGGGTCTCCGGTGGTCTTTGGGGAGGAAGGCCGTAGGTCTTCTTAATGGTGTACTTTTCACCTTTGCCTGAAATGTGATGATCCTGCAATCTGGCAGTGTTCTTATCAGTCCGAGCTGATTCATGTCCTTGTTAACCACCTGTTTTCCTTGGGCAAGGAGATTTATGTGACGAGTGTCATCCTGTTCCCAAACTCCTTGCTCCTCTTAATCACTCTCTGAGGTAATGTGAAACTGTTTCTCACTCCTCGCTAATAAGTCCTTTGTTGGGAAAAGAAAACAGGCTTCCTTCTCCATTTATTGTTTCTTTAAGCTATGAAGTTACGTGACTATGTTTTATAACCACGTTCTTTAAGCGCATACATATGGAGTTGTGATTAACTTATTGTCCTTATTTCTATGCGGTCCCCCCCCCCATATCAATATATCTATTATTTTTTTACCTGAGATGATAGGTATTGTAAAGAATTTGTAGACTTCTTTTACCTTCTTTCAAAAATCCTCAGCCCCACAGTAGAGTTTCTAGAGCACTATCATCATCACATAATAGAGAATAGATATCGTCTACTCCCTTAAATAATTTCTCCATACATCCTTCTGTAAGACTGTGAAGGAAGCAAGCAAACTGTAGCTGTTCAGTTTATTCTCAGTTTCTCTCTCAAAGGAAGAGTGTGCTTCTGTAACTGTGCTAACTACACAGCACAAGTGTTGCACAGCAACAATCCTCTAGGAACCTGAGTCACTGTGGAAGATATCAAGCAGAACAGACTAGAGTGATTTTACTCTGACTGCCAGCCCTCAGAGCTGCAACACCACTTGACAGGTATGCTCACAGACAGAGAGTAAAACTGAAGTAAACTTTAAGACTCTACCCATATCTCAACCTCTCAATTTAAGTCGACCTGGCCATTTGGTAAAACCCCACGAGCTATCAAAATCCAGGACATAAAGCTGGCCTGTGGCTGGTCAGCCTCATAGATCCCTTCAGCCTCTGGAACCTGTCTGCACTCTCCAGCTCCATGTAAAACTGGTTAGCTGTAAGTCCCTGATACAATTTCTGCCTTCCTCACCTACATCCAGAAAAACAGAGGAAATCTAAAAATGTCTCCAAACCACTTCCTAGAAGGCCTTTGACTCCCAGAAGAAGTAGATGAAAATGCAAATCTAGATATGAGCTCTATGTCCTGGATAAGCTGTGATAACAATAACAATAAAGAGTTAAGTCTTATTATGAAGAATCCCGTACAGAACTGATCAGCCTCCATTGTTCAGCTACTACTGCTTCACAGAAGCAATGCAGAAATTTTCCCCAAGTTTTCCTCTCACAAAGAAAGAAGTGACTGTTTATTGTCTTCTATATCCCAGATGAAAGATTTCTTCCCTCAACTGGGTAGATCTCCTCAAAGCTGGCAACACATACTATAGCACCATAAGGTCTCAACAGAATAAAGTCACCTCACAGCTGAAGAACCAGCTTAACTTATTCAGCAGAATAAAATTAAGTAATCAATTTTCAAATAAGATAATATACATGTAACATACTTCAATGAGGATTAGTATGCCCAAGATTGATATTTAAACAGATTATAGTGAAAATTAGTACATGGAATCAAAGGTATGTTATATCCTACAGAAGGATACTACTAATTCATTGTCCTATGTCACCTTATAAATCATCTCCTATTGCAAATCCAAAATAGTTTTTCAAATTTTGACTAGTGCGAATCTGTATGTCACTCAAGTGCAAATTAGACAAAAAATTCATCTTTTTATTATTCTTCCTTCTAGACCAGTAATTAAAAATACTATAATTTATTTTTTTTTAATTTGCTAACTACACACTTTATTGTTCTACATTCTTTTCTAAAAATTACCCTAAAGTAAAACACTATTTCAAAGATCTTGACAATTTGCCATAAACAAATGTCCTATACTTTAACATGGATCTGTGTGCAGAGTTATATATAATTATTAAAAAAACAGATGGTAAGTTTTTCTATTACATGTATACTATGACTGAATAATCCCACATAATAACCAGGTACATTAGTTAGGATGACACTACAAGAACACTTGCATTGTTCATAGCAAAAATAATCCATACATTTCCTAAGTATTTGAGGCATTCCAAATGACTTTCAAGTAAATACGAAACAATGTAATATTTCTTAATTAAATCATAAAAAAATAATTTTGTACAGCTTGAATATAATTCATAGGAAGCACTAGTTATTTACATATAATAGCATGATTTAATGTTAAGATCTGTGCCTTGAAATTATAATCTGAATTTTTTGTGGAATTAAGATTTGAAGTCATTGGGAGCAATAAGGTACCAAAAATAAAAAGATAGGCTCTATAACTGCAAATAGCAGACTGCTGATGAGGCTAGTTTTGGACTTTTTCAACAACAAACTACATTTCGCTTTGAAAATATCTTCCACGCTGCATCATAAGCTTCATAGTAATGGGCTGAGTTGCAGATGAGAAGCAGAAAGAGCTTGATGTTCTTTTCCTGACCAAAGAAATTGTGATTACTAGCACTAAGGAAGGAAATAAGAGTGGTAGAATTCCACTGTAAAACAATATGGTGTTCATTCATTCATATATAGCTATTCAGAATATTTTAAGATACAAATACAAAGTGACAAATTTGGATATTCATTTTTTTTTAAATGTAATTGTTACCTCTTTCATATCCTTTTGGATCTCTGGTCAGTAAAAAGAGAGAGAAGGTTTGGCTTGCAATGCTACATGGGATTCATTTTGTTCAAAACCAGCTTGGGAAGAAATGATGACTAAAAAACATTTTGAAAAATATCAACAATATCTGGGAGAATGATTCTAAACATACAGAACATTGCAGGTCTATATTTATGGCGATCTTACTGATATAGATGCTCAGATAGTTTTCCAGGTTCTCCTCTGACACTATAAAATTCACAGTACAACCACTTTGTTCACACACAATATATATATAACCAAAAATCACCAATGGACTTAAATTTGAATTTTAGCATCATTAAATTTACATTGTTTATATGCTGTTCTCTGTTTAAAATTACACATATATACTCACATTTGCAATATTACAAACTTACTGGAAACTTAATATCAAAAGTGCATTATAACACTTCAGTACCCGCTTCCCAAATACGCAAAGAAAAAATGTTGATACCCTAGGTAACACAAAACACAAGGGAGCACTGAATTGCATGTCCTGATCTAGCTAGCCCACCAAAATTTCCATACAGCCACCTCAGACATTTCAAAGAAATTTCATGTTTTCTGTAAACACAGAGACTTCCTTACATTATAAGAAAAGCTTTTCAATTCTCATGTTATCCTGTACTTCTTGTCAGTCAGAGCAAGAAAGATTTCTTAGTTGTCCGTCTTTTGTCTTTTTACCTAATTAATGTCCAAGTGCATAAGTGCAACTATGGTGTATTTGTGTGTGTGACTGGAATCAATCTCTATTTAATGATACAAGTTTCAATATTTACTAGAATTATTTACATTGAATGATTCTTTTCTGGGTTTGTTTGGGTTTTTTTTATGTTTGGTTGTGTTTTGGGTTTTTTTTTAACCCCTCAGTGAAAAAAATAATAAGTGTTATTAAAAATAAACTTTAAAATAAATCAGAAAATTGTAAGAATTCAATCAAATACACAATGACTTATTTTGGAGGTTGCAACTGTACAGATTGGCCTACTAATAACACTGATTACTCTGTTTTCATACCAAAGTTTGCAGATAGATAAGCTTAAATACATAAAAATATGTTTTACTAAATCCGAATGCATGAGATTTTATCTTCCTTCTAAAAAATTACTATTCTTATGACATTCAGGTACTCTCAGTGTCATAGATATGCCTTGGTGGTTTGTTCATTTCCTTCCTAGGCTTGTTCTGTGTATTAAAGCTTCTGTAAAGAAGATCAAGACATTAAGTGGACAGAGGTACGCACAAGCAGAACTAGTGAATAAACTTAATCTACACTTAGTGGTTGATTGTAGTTTTGTGTTACAGGATCAGAGGTAATAATGACTGCATACTAGGAAAAATGTTTTTGTTACATGTGACTTCAAATTTGGTGTTTGAGATTCAGTTTACTACAAAACTGTGAATACACAAAAGGTCTATATATAGATAAATTCTTAACTACTCTTTATAACTTAAAAATATTTTAATTGTAACTGTTATTTTAAAAGAATTTAACTAACAGACTAGACTTCACTAATTAAAAAAAAAATAATGAATTTTGATGTTGGATTAAATAGGAGGCTGAGTTCATTGGTGTGCTCTGTCAGTAAAACACTGCAATTTTCAGAGTTTCCATTTGGGGTTTTCCCTTTGATCAGAGCCAGGATAATTCACAGCCCAGCCCCACAAAATCTAGGGTAAGACCCATACATTATTTCCTCTCACTGCCTATAAGGGCAGACCTCTCATGGAGTCCCAATCATGACTTCTAGGAGACCACCATCCACATAGTGGTAGCTTCTGCCCTAGGAAGTACGATTTACAAGAAACTCATAGAAGAAGGTAAAATGAGTCCATTTCCTCCTTTTAAATGTTACTTACAGCAGTGCTGTAAAAGTTGGATGAATCATGACTCCCCGTTAGTAAACATCTATAAATTCTTTCATCTGAACATTTAAGTCATATTAAGAGAGACAAAATGAAAGCAGCATCTCCTCAAGAAATTATACACAGTAGTTTTTTCTTGAATATGAAACATCAGCTGTTCAAGAAGGGTAGATTACGTGTAGTTTTAAAGACAGTTTTTCCAAAAATCTATGTTTACAAGAACTGTGGTGTAATCCCCTACCACTGTATTGTTGTTTAACTGACTAAATAAATCTTAAACTTACTAAAATGATTGACATTATATATTAAAAAAGAAAAAAAAAACCAAAATAAATCCCACTAGACACACTTCATAGCTAATAAAATAGAGTCAAGATCTAGTTGTTCTGCAAAAATATTCCAAAATTCTGAGGTACTTTTATTTTTTATAAGATGGCAAGAAACTTACTTCCGTTCCAGTTATAATTCACTCTCCCTTCCTCCTGTTGCTGTCTCCTCTTGTATATTTCTTTTCCATCTTCTTTCCAAATGTTCCTCTTTTTTTTTTTCTCCTGTGCTTATTTTCAGTGACAAGAATGTCCTGCTTATCTTGTGTAACTATAGACAGTTCTCCTTGTACAGTCTTCAATTATTACATTATAAAAAAGCTCTCTGAAATAGTTTAAGAATAATTAAAATTTTCTTGTTTTAATGATTTAACTGTGATAAATGCCAAAAATATTACAAGACACAATGTTTCGAGAATACAAAAATCTTCCTGTCTAGGGACCACATTACTTATTTGGAGTTTATCTTAAAGTATAGCTGTACTCAAGTAGCCTTTTTTACTTCTACTTACAGTGAATTAAAGGTTGCTAGAGATATGACTTTTAAAATCAGTAATGAATGAACTGTTGATGAACACATCCAGCCCATGGAAGCCCAAAATTGGGAAGCCATTGTCCTCTGTAGTTACTTTGTAACTGGCAGCAGTAAAAGCCATCAACATGCTGGAAGGTGAATGCAGCTTCTGAAGGGGTTTCAGTATTACATCAGATTTCAGTCTTCCTGAAAACTGGCTTGTCATTTTAGGTACATCTAGATGTTACATATATACATATATATAGCACATATATAAAGGTAGTTCATAAAACAAGCAAGGATAAAAAAGATCTTAAATTAACTCAAAAAATAAGCTTAGGAAAAGTTCTTGACCTGATCAAGTGCCTCATTATCTATTAAAGCTCCTGGCTGGTCTCAGTGAAATATTTAGCCTGAGTTTGCTCTTCAGTCCCTGATCTTGATCCAGTGCTGTTAAACTAGACACTCTTCTATTTAGAATGGAATCCCAAACATGAGATTTTCAAGGCATTTCAAGCATAATCCGGTGAGACAGAAAGTGAGTTGTTATAAAGCCTTAAATCTGAAATGAATCTCCTAAAGCTAATTAAGTAAAAGTTACATGAACTTGTATTCCTGGATAAAATGATGAACTAACATTATTATTTTCTGCATGACATATTAGGCATAGGGAAAAAAAAATCTTTACAATTCTCTGCTTGGTACAACTCAATGCCCTTTGAACTGCAAAAAAACAATCTGTAGTTTCCATTTCAATTTTCTGTTTTCCCTTCTTAACCTACATCCTTGTCTCGTGACTGTGGTCTCATCATTCTGTTTTCTACTTTTGTTCCTCTTCCAGTGTTTCTCAAGTAAAGTGATGAAATTGGAAGTAGAATGACCTAACCCACTAAAGACAGGGAATGAGATTATAATGATGGATCCTCCTGCACCACCATTCCCACACATCATCTAGGACTGCTGATGTAGTTTGAGGTACTTCTTCAGGATTAAACAGTCATCCTCTGCTCACCATACTGAGAATATTGCTACTTTTGCATAATCCGCTGACACGGCTGCTTTCCCCTGAAGGTCACATACAAAATTTAACACATACAAAATTTGAGAATAAGAAATGTAAATCTATTGAATCTAATAAACTATCACCCTACACTTTTGTACCTAACATTTTTTGTACATTTGTAGCCCTACACAAAAATAGGCTTTGTGTTGACTCTTTTACTAGTCTTATGAAGCCTCAACTAACCTTATTTTTGTAAACAAAAGATACTAGTTTGTTTGATTTGTCAACCCCTTGTAACAGACAACAATATAATGATAAACTGCATCATCCTTTATCATAACAGGGGGAAAATAATCCTTTTGGGAACCATTCTTAATCCTACAATATGAAAAAGGACAGGTTTATTGCAGTAAAGCAGTGGAGTGTATCATGATGTAATTCATTATTTATCTTAATAAAGATCCTTCTGAATTGTTCTGGGCTACAAAATTATTCACGTGTTCAAAACCAAGCATCTCTGGACATACATCAAATACATTAGTATGTGACAGTCATACATCTGAGGCTCTCATTACTAACGCTTATGTGAAACAGCTAAATTTATTACTCCCATTCCATTATTTGATATATACAAAATCCAAGATCACATAGCAGCTGATTAATGGGAGATAACCTGGAAGTTCTGACCACTGTTTCTAGGAGCTAATCAAAAGACATTCTTCTGTCAAAGACAACTATCCTTTAGGTAGCTTCTCACATTCTTAATGTATCAATTAAGGAAAGTTTTTCATTTCAGAAATAAATAATTACAAAAAATAAAGAAAACATAAGTGAAAAATAAAAAGTTTTAATTTCTGGGGGTTTTTTTAACCCATAAATTCAAGTGTCTTTCCAACTTTTTTTTTAAAAAAGCTAAACTAGTTTTTATTTAATTACATCTGTGCTATTCAAAAGAACGAAAGAACCCCACAAACACATATACATTTTATTGTTGATTTAAAAACCCCAAACAAACATAAAAACATACAAACTTGTTGGTTTAAATTACTCAAAGCTTTAATGATGTACTGACTGACATAATGTCACACTACAGTGACAGAAGACCAGGAGTCTAACACATCTTCAGAGCCACTCACTTGAAACAGCTAAGCTGATTTTTTTTATCATTCTCTTGAAATATTTAATCTTATTTCTGAAATCCTGTATATGATTAATTAGAAAATGGGTTAGTACCTTAGGGGAAGTTCCAAAATGCACTTTTTTATTATTAAAAAAAAAGCAACACAAAACCCTGTTTATAGAAAGGGTGGAAACATATTTTTTTTTTTCTGAATAGTAACTGCAATAATGGAATAGAATAACTGAAGAATGAAATAGCATATTTAAGAACAAATTGTTATTTACAAAAAACAATGCAATCATCTTCAACTCACTACCAAGAGCCTTTACATGTCAAAATACGCATTCTCCTGAAAAGAATGTGTGTATGTCCTTGGTGGTGACTGGTTGGCACAGTCCAGCACATTCTCACTCAACAGGGCACAGCCAAGAAAAATATATAACATCCCCAAATACAGAGAATTTCCACACTATAGTATTTCTTAAACAAGCCAGACACAATCACTTTGTTTCCTTCTGAAAAAGAGGTTTTGTCAACTGGAAAGCTACTGAATTTTAAGATATCTCATATTTCTCCTTCATTTCAGGATTTTACTCTGTTTGACAGGCCTTTTAGAAACATAAAGTTTTAACTGGAGTTGTCTCTAGCTGCAATACTTCTTAAAAAGGTTTCTTATTGTTACAACTTTCTGATTGTCATTTGTATTTGAAAAAAAAAGATTGTGTGTTTTAGAGATAATAGATTTATGGTAACAAATAACACAAATTTCACAATTGCATGCCATTATTGCATAAAAGTCTGGTTTAGTAAATGTCACTTCTGTCTGAAATACTACCAACTTTTTACAGTCTGTATTGAGGAAAAGATTCTTCCTTTGGACTCTAGGCTATATTATTTGCCATTAAAACTTCACTTTTAAGAACAATCATAGTAGTTACCAACATAGCTACTGACAGTAATACTCAGTTATGCCTCTACAGTGCATAAAAGTAAAAGCAAATTCTTTATAGATCTTTTGCCCTTCAGGTGAATCTTCTGGCTTTAGAATAGATTTATATAATCCATTTTATTCAGGAAAAAAAAAAGTCAGATAATTATGATTTGATATATGTATACCTTGTTCTCTATCCAGAGAACTCATATTTGACAGCATTAGGGAAACCTTTCAACAAAATCAAACAAACTCTCATCCCTGTGCTGAATCAGTGACTGTTAATGGCTTCCAAGCCCATTAGAGAATATTATGACATTTTAATGTTGCAGGGGCTAAATTTACTCTTCCCTGAATTTATTTCACTGTATAATGTTGCACTTGAACTTTGTGTCCTATCATATTAAATTTTTATTTTTATTCTATCAAATTTTACAGAGAATGCCTTTTCTTGTTTGCTTTATTAGAACTGTATACTATTAAAATTCTTTTATAGTGGACTCAGGCTTTTATCCTTTATGCTCATTAAAAATATAGACATTCTTAATGCACACATCTACATATGCAAGGAATCATACTTCTCCCTTTTATTATAGTTCTTTAGGAAGCACCTCCGTAAGTGAAGAAAATCATATTATGCAAAAATGTACAGTGCACATTAAATTGTATAATAAGGTCATTTTTTCACTTGGCATTTCACTACTGAATCTTCATTTTTAGAGCTTCAAAAACATGCAGTGTTGTCAGTGTTGGAGTACTCAATCTATTCACAGAACAGGGAAGGATGGAAAAACAAGGGTTCAAATTCCATGCAAACTGGAAGAAACAATTTTTGTACAATGCTCTCTCAGTTCTGAGAGATCATGACATATGAGTTACTATCATATACAATATCACTAACTGGTAACAGATTATATACTAGTTGGATCTATGTAGGACATACCTATTGTGATTTGTCTGCATCACTAAGCCATCACAACCGTGGACTTCAGTTAAAGTAAAAAAATATATATCCAATATCATACAACTAACAAAATTCACCTTCTACCACTTGCATAACTGATATTTTCATGGTTTGAAATTATAAAATCTAAAGACATTTCGTAATACATTATACTATGAAAATGTGAGAATCTTCTCAAAGAATAATTCAAGAAGGAAAAGAACAACTACTGAATCATAAGATTACATGACTAAAAAGCTTGTGTGAGTCAAACATTTCTGAACTTTATTTCAAATTCTGATATGGAGAGCACTCCAGTATGACAAGAACAAAAGATTCTGAGTCATGTTTAAAAGAAACAGATTTCCACTGCACATACTGCTTCATGTTCTTTTCCGGGAAGACCTTATAGCAGTGTTCCAGTACCTAAAGGGGCTTATAGGAAAAACGGGAAAAAGCTCTTCAGCAGGGCCTGTTGTGATAGGACAAGGGGTAATGGTTTTAAAACAGAAGGAGGTAGATTTAGATTAGACATCAGGAAATTTTCTTTTCACACTGAGGGTTCTGGAACACTAGAACAGGTTGCCCAGAGAGGTGGTAGGTGCTCCATCCCTGGAAACATTCAAGGCCAGGTTGGATGGGTCTCTGAGCAACCTGATCTGGTTCAAGATGTCCCTGCTCCTTGCAGGGGGGTTGGACTAGATGACCTTTAAAGATCCCTTCCAACCCTAACTATTCTGTGATTCTAAGATTCTGTGTATCTGTGTATATGTTCTTTACTCCTTTATCTTCCTATGTATCCCTACATATATAATTGTGCCTTGACGGATGTGGTAAGGCACTAAAACAGTAGTTGTTTTTATTACAAGACAGTTTTAATTAAAGAACAACTTCCAAGAGTCCTAAAGACTAGGCATTGTATTGTACTGCAGGCTGACTAATGTCTCTAACAGATTTTCCACCTTCTTACCAAGACATTATAGCCCTTTCCCTGAAACCACATAGGAATTATTTTCTTTCACAATATCAAGTTTATTAAATTCAAATTACAACACTGTTTTTCATTTTCACGCTTCACTCTTAGGCTACATAGCCAGATAGACTGCTTATTTCTCAAAAAAAACCCACATGAATTCAGTGAACTGTATTTGTTGCCAAGGAAGAAAGGGTATATACAGTGACCTAAGACCTCTGCTACAGTCAGATCAGATGGCATTGTATCAAGCTACCATTTGGGTTTGATATTAGACGGCTGCTCCCTATGCTGCACCCTACAAACATCACATTTGGTACTTTGGAAAGTCCAGTTTTGTGCTGGACTGTTCCTACCAGCTTGTGGTCTCACTGACAGCCAAAATAAAACCAAGATCTGAATCTCAATAATGGCATCTTAATCTTGCAGCTGTGCCCCAGCTCATATGGTAAACTAATTACTCAGTTCAATATATATTCAATGTATATATAATATATATATTCAATATTTATTGAATATATAAAATATATATATTCAATATGTATATTATATATTCAAGGCAGGACTTTAGATTTCAAAGGATTCTTACTCCTGGAAATGACCTAGGGAAATCAGAGCTATTTCAAATTACCAGAAATTGACAGAAAGAAATATAGTTTTGTTTATTTTCTTCCTATATACAAGAAGAAAAACTAGTGAACTCTTCCAGCACGATATGGACTATATTTCTCTCTTATCTGTCAGTACTTGCTGCAGTGTACAATGAAAAGAACTGTAATGAGATACTGCCTGGAAACAGAATGATGCACAGACAATTGCAATCAATTTTTTTTACGAGTTAAGTTTTTTTTAAAACCTTCCTTTGTCCAAGTTAATATTGTCATTAACTTACTACTGCAAAGGAATGAAAGGAAAACATGTAGAAGAGTAAAATTAACGTGACAAATCAATTAATTGAAGAAATTAGTTATTCATAACTCACAAGAACAACAGACATGCTTTGCCTCAGAAGTCGGCTAGATTACCATCAATATTACTTTCATATCATTTGGAAATACTTCACAATAATTTTGAAAATAGACAACTAATTATATGTAAAATGTTATACCTTCTACCGCTCATCGAGGTGAAAAAGGTGGTCCATCAGACTGCAGTAAGACTACTGAAAGTAAAAACAAAAATAGAATCTGGGAGTAGAACAATTGTGCATAAGATTATTTTTCCCTTTTAACATATGCATTAATACTGCTTTTAAAAAATATAACAAATAAATAAATAAATGGATTAAATTAACACAAAATGACATTCTACAAGCTGACATTGGCCAGCTAGGTCAGAAAACACTTCACAGATTTATTAGAAACCAAAGACAGTCTTACAGTTATGCCTTAAATTAGCTGGTGTTGTATGAGAGTGGAGATAACACTGGGAAAGACTCTAACATTGACAAATTATCTTTAAGATATTAGCTGATAAATTGCTAATTCTAAAAATGCTAACTATATTTGTATACTGCCCACCTTCAACCATATTAACAATACCAACTGTGGTTTATCTCTATGGGAGTAAACTCATACCAAGGATTGGATTTTTTTGTTGTTGTTGTGGGGTTTTGTTTTGTTTTTAAAGGGTTTTGGTTTTGGGTTGGGGGAGAAAGGGGGTGTTGGGGGTGGTGATGGTGATCAAACACCATTACTAGCACAACAGGACTTTACTCTTTACAAATATACTTAAAGAAATATATATATTTAATGACCTACAATTTTTCCCCTCCAATATATAGAAAAAAGTTTCTTCTAGAAGTTCTGCTATTCGCTGATGTAAGTCCTACACAGCAAAGTAACTCTTAGGCCAAAGTTTGATTCAGTTATATAAAACAAAATAAAAAATTAAGAACTACAGTCTTTCCAAACAAATGGATAACAAGAGCAGAATGACTTCTTTCCTCTAGTGAAAAAGTATAAAATTCTATTATACCTTCAAATTTACACATAACATACAAAGAATAATTTATGCAACTTAATAATTTACAGCATAATAATGATTTGTAAAACTGAATTATTGATGGAAGAATGCTATTCTTTAAAGGAATAATAAATGAGAACATTCACTCTTGCATGCAGCAGTTTCACCTTATTTACAGAATTCGTATTATACTCAAGCCTCCTCCTTAGGATAGTAATTACCCAGGAGAAAGCTCTTCTCAAGGAATAAAGGGCTGCTGCCTGCAAAATAATGTGTACTTACACAACAAAATATATAATGCACTATCCATGTTTTATTTGTGAATCAATATTTTTCCTACTTCCCACTGTTCACATCCTTCCATTGTTACCACTGATGTTTCTTTCTCAAGTTTGCTCTTTATGCTTTTCTCCGTGTGTTGACAGTTTCCTACTGAAAGTATAATTTACCTTGTTGTAGAAAAAAAAAAATTGTATGGATTAGTTCATTAACAGTTCACCACAAGATCACATGTATTGGAAGCGGCAGAATGTAGAAATATGCTTGTGCAGGCAGGCAGAACGTACATGTTGGCATAAGTTAGTCATGGTACCACAGACTTGGATGGCTTCCAGAGCCCACTGCCCAATTCCCAAAAGTTAGTGTCAGGGTTAGGATGGAAAACTGAAATCTCTGGTGGAGTAATGAAAAACCTTCCACATGAGATCAATCACTACACACAAAACCCTTTAGATCAAAAGCAAGACAGAGCACTATGGGGGGAACACGATTCACATGGATCTGCATCTGACTTAGGAGATGCCAACAAGGATCCCAAGAAACATATTCCACTTCTTACCAGCTCCAGTTTCCCACCCAGCTCAGGTAAATGTTGACTCTATTCTAGCCAGAACCAGGACAACCACCCTCATTGTAATACGTAAAATATGTAAAGCTTTGGTCACCTAAGAGCTGGAAGTAAATAAAACCATGAATATTATATAAGAATTGCTTTTACTTATGTTTGAAGTGATGTTTCAAAGGAAGGTAAATCTGCACATCAGACATAAAATATTGCCAAAGCCATTGCAACAATATAAAACTATGTATTTTTTGCAAAGTTTTAGTAATAATTCAGTCTGATTTAAGTTATAGTTAAAAGATTATCAATACAGATGTGATTTTTTTTCCTTATAAAGTCATAATTGGAAATACTCCACGTGAAGTCAACAGTATCATTTGCTCAGAGAGTAAGAGGAACGTAATTTAAAGGAGTTCAAATTATAACACATACTTTATAGTCATATAAAATAACTTGAAATGTCCATTATGTCAAAATGGATTTTTTAATCTAAGTAATGCTAAGGCACATGGAGAGCAAGGAGGTGGTTGGTGACAGCCAACACGGCTTCACCAAGGGCAGATCGTGCCTGACCAACTTGGTGGCCTTTTATGATGGGGTGACAGCATCGGTGGACAAAGGATGAGCAACGGATGTCATCTACCTGGAACTGTGCAAAGCTTTTGACACTATCCTGCACGACATCCTCCTCTCTAAACTGGAGAAGCATGGGTTTTGATGGATGGACCACTCGGTGGATAAGGAGCTGGCTGGATGGCCACACTCAGAGAGTGGTGGTCAACGGCTCGATGTCCAAGTGGAGACCTGTCACGAGTGGCGTCCCTCAGGGGTCCGTGTTGGGACCGGCCCTGTTCAACATCTTTGTCGGCGACATGGACAGTGGGATAGAGTGCACCCTCAGCAAGTTCGCCGACGACACCAAGCTGTGTGGTGCCTTCGACACACTGGAGGGGAGGGATGCCATCCAGAGGGACCTGGACAGGCTGGAGAGGTGGGTCCATGCCAACCTCATGCAGTTCAACCAGGCCAAGTGCAAGGTCCTGCACATGGGTCGTGGCAATCCCAGGCACAAACACAGGCTGGGCGGAGAATGGATCGAGAGCAGCCCTGAGGAGAAGGACTTGGGAGTGCTGGTGGATGAGAAGCTCAACATGAGCCGGCAATGCGCCCTTACAGCCCAGAAGGCCAACGGCATCCTGGGCTGCATCAAGAGGAGCGTGGACAGCAGGTCAAAGGAGGGGATTCTCCCCCTCCTCTCTGCTCTGGTGAGACCCCACCTGGAGTACTGTGTCCAGTTCTGGAGCCCCCAACATCAGGACATGGACCAGCTGGAGAGAGTCCAGAGGAGGGCCACAAAGATGATCAGAGGGCTGGAGCACCTCTCCTATGAGGCCAGGCTGAGAGAGTTGGGGCTGTTCAGCCTGGAGAAGAGGAGGCTCCGGGGAGACCTGATAGCGGCCTTCCAGTACCTCAAGGGGGCTGCAGGAAAGGTGGGGAGAGACTCTTCAGCAGGGCCTGCTGTGACAGGACACGGGGTAATGGTTTCAAAACAGAGGGAGGTAGATTCAGATCAGATATTAGGAAGAAATTTTTTACAATGGGGGTGGTGGAGCACTGGCCCAGGTTGCCCAGAGAGGCGGTGGATGCCCCATCCCTGGAAACATTCCAGGCCAGGTTGGATGGGGCTGTGAGCAACCTGATCTGGTTGGAGATGTCCCTGCTCCTGGCAGGGGGGTTGGGCTGGGTGGGCTTTAACGGGCCCTTCCAACCAAAGCTATTCTATCATAGACTCACACATGATTCTATCAAATACTAGTTTTGCTTACTTTCCCCACATTCTTTCCCTCTTTGGGACAAAAGTACACGTCAGACACAGTGCCCTATTCACTAAGCAACTGAGGTGTGAAAACTTACCAACTCTGGTGTTAGCCTGTATTCTGGAGGTATTGTATCATCACGTTCTCCAGCTTTTTCTTCTTTTTTCTCTTTAGCTTTTGCCTTTAAAAAAAGGAACAAAGAAAAAGCACTTAGACAAATTAAAATATAAACTCAAAGTACACTCAACTTCACTATCAAGATTCTTCAGCCTACTGTTTAAGACGTACCAGCATCAGATAAAATTATTCCATATATCAAGATAGTAAAATTCCTCAATTTACTCCTATCAAATTTCTGTAGTAAAAACATCATGGTTTAAGAACCCATGTCATAATTGCATATGGCTATATTACTTTAAATTCTAAAAACCTTCAGACTATACAGAGCTGTAGCCTTGTGGTATGTACTTTCAGAATTTCTGGGGCATACAAAATCCTCGGGTTTCCTTGGATTTTATCACTCTGATTATACAAGCTGTAATTCTGCATCTTTTTCTATCACTGCTACTGAAACACAACTCTCAATTCTCTGGACCTCCTTCATGAAGCAATGCTTCCACTAAGTTATCTGAAAGCCCAGACTGACTGAATCTGCACCACAACATGCTCTTTTTTTTTTTTTTTTGTGAAAATTGAGCTCCAACATCTTCTCTCCGCAACAAATAATTTTCTACTATTTCCCTGTCATTTGTTTGCTCTGAATTGTAAGTGAAGACAGGGGAAAATAACTGATATTAGTAGCGTTGTAGGTAGTTTGCAAGACGAAACTAAAAAGCCAAAGTTTGATAAGCAAACACAGGGTCACTGTTAAAATCTAACTGTTGAAGAAAAACAAAAATCTTAATAGACACAGCAAAAGGCAAGGCCCAGATTAGAAAGATAATGTGGTCTGATGGAAAAAGGAGCACATGCACTAACATCCCCAAAAGTTAATTACAAATCAAGCAGCAAATACGTGCAAAACAAAAGCTTGCTGTAAATCATATGCAGTGCTTGGGGAAAAACAAAAAGCGACTATAGCACAGGGAAAGGTAGATGTATGTGTACCTGTATGGCCAAATGAAATGCTTATCATTTTCCAGGTCACCTTACTATATTCTGTTCTACCTCTCTCCTGCGACTTCTTTATTTCCTAATTTCCTTAATCACTTGAGACTGAGACATTCCTTAGGCCTTTGATACGAAAGTCACTTTGTTATTATTTCACACATTTGTACAGCATCTAACAAAGAGGACTCGGGATTCCACAGGAGAGTCTGAAAGCTGCTGTAAAAAGGAGCAAGACTGTACCTCTGACACCTCTACAACAGGGGTAAGATCTTCTTCAGGTTCAGGTTCAGGTCCACCAAGGGTATCAAGAAGAGCTTCCATTGCATCATCTTTAATTTCCTGTATTTAAGACAATACACAAATCATTTCGCTATTTCTTTAAACTGACACAAGTTTTATCTCACATATCTTTTATGCTGGACATGAAGCAAACAGCCAGCACTGGACTGGTTATTTCTGTTTGGCTTTACTTGATCTCTCTCACGTCACGTTGCAGGATACAGCTAACTATGTCATAAGATTAATGCAGTCTAATCAAGACTTATGTCCTCTTAAGGAGAGGGGAAAAGGGAAAAAAAAAAAAAGGCAAGGAAAAAAAAAGTGCAGTGTAACGCAACACAATTGCCATATTCTTTAATACGGCAAACCTAGAACGTGTAACGTCACACTTGCTCTGTACAGAGGAAAGAAGAAAGGTTTGTAAAACATGAGAAAATTACATCACATCCAAGTTTTAAGCACATATCACATAGCTAAGAAAACAAACATTTTTCTATTCTGTTGCCTCTAGTCAGAAGAGCCACAGTTTTTCTGCAGAAGAACTCAGAATGAAAATCGTCTGACCCACTGAGGCCGGATCTTTGAGGTAGAGTACAGTCTGAGCAACGGCAATTCCTATTATTCCTACACTTCCTATGAAAACAGCATTTACAACTGGAAATGAGGATGATGAGCATCTTTACAAGATCAGACAGACATAAAACATGACACGTCCTTGTAAATCTTAATCAGAAGTTAACCAGTCAAAGAATGACTTGCATACCTCTTTTGATTTTGTTTTCTCCTCTTTAGAAGGAACTGAAGCCTTGACTGAACTTGCTGCTTGTGCTTGCAAGATTTCTCCTTCCTTACTTGGTTTCTATGAGAGATATGAAATTACAGGCAAATTTGCAAAAATAAAAAGGAGAAAGCTGCCAAGCTCATTTTAAAGTGAAATACTAGGACAATACTGTCAATGTTTCATTGCAATAAAGGCATGCAACGGCAAGAAAAATACCAATACCTCTGTCAGGCTTGTCTTCTTTTCTTCAGCAGAAGCAGTGCTACAGCTAAAGTCAGACGACAGGGCCTCTGCAAGCTCATCTTCTGTCATTGGTTTCTGAGCAAGAAATTGCAAACTCGGTTATGATTATTAAAGTTCCAGTACCAATGTCATCAAACTTGGTTTAAAATCTGAGTGTGCTCCATGCTTACTCACACAGTGACCTCATAAGCACCTGTTGCTGTCACAGAAAAAACAAAGATATTTCCCCTCACTGGTTGATACATTTTACAGATATGCTTTTATGTTAAACTTATAAACAGTAATATTAAGCTGGCTTACAGAATTCTATGGCTAAGTACATAACTTCAAGTAAACTCTGCTGAAGACACTACAAAGAGACTCCTGAAAGCACAGCTACTCTTTCTTCCCTTTGCTATTGTCAGGCTCAATGTCATGAGCATTTATTTGACCTGTTTCAGCTTCAGTTAGAGTCTTAAAAATTCCCACATTTTTATTAAAAACACCTGTGCCAAGCTCTATTTAGTTTTACCAGTATCTGTATTATCTGGCACCCCACAGCCCTCTCCCACTTCCCAGGACTTTTGGAAGACAGGCAACATTTACATTTTCCTAGGAATCCAATGATAACTGGGTTATTTTCACATTCCAATTAAAAAAAAAAAAAAAAAGTCTTACCTCATCTTGTTCACCTGCTTTTGGTGGGACTTGATCTTTGCCATCCCCTTTGCCCTAAAATGAGAATTAATTTTGTAGTAAATGGGAAGCAAAACCATACAATATGAATGAGAATATGCATGAAGAATTTTTTTTTTTTTTAATTCACTAACCTTCAACAATTTAACATACTCTGGAGGGAGACTACCTTCCCGTTTACCCATTTCTTCCAAGTATCTTGAAGATATATCTTCCTAAGAAAAGAACGCACACATTCATGTTTTTTACTCCCGTTTTACTGAGATCACTTTTCTACAGTAGAGCTATCTACAGTAAGAAAATGTGAGAGCTGGCTACGTCAGAGGGCCGGTCCTGGACTGTGACTATATAGCATCTTTCAGAATCCAGCGTCATACACATCTCGACTAGCTTCAACAGTACATGCCACCTAGCAAAACTCTGCATTTCCAGCCGCGACTGAATTTTAAATATTGATAAATTCCAAATTTTTTATCATGGCTGAGTATTGCACTGGACCATTGAGCTTTTAATCTTACTCCTTCCTACGTTACCCTCCCATTCTAACTCAGAAAAGTATGCGTTCTTCTGAAATTCTCCATGTTTTATTCTTTCTCAAGTAGAAATGAAATCTCCTAGGTTGTTTACACTCTCGTATAACTCCATCACTGCCTTTTGTAAATCCTCTGGAGACCACGCTGGGAAGTCAGTTCAAAAAGCCACACACTTTTTTTGTTGACGCTTTACTGTTTCCTATTGCACTACAGACAGAACTGCATCATTTCTGTATCACCGAAAACAGCACTAAAACCAACTCTGCAAACTCTGTTTTACCTCCTAGCAGATCAAAGCGACAAATACTGGATCAATGCGGTAGTGAGCAAATGCAGACATATTTTAGAGACGAATCTTCTAAAAAATAAAAACTACAAATGTAAAATACCGTAACTTCTGGACCAGTGTAGACAGGACTAGTAGGCACATCTTCTTCAGGTCCACCTAGGGTATCTATGAGGCTATCCAGTGCTGACTCATCCATGATAGGCTGAAAAACAAGAAAACCATTATAAAAGTCATCATGCTGTACCAAGGAAAAAAAAATCTGAATTTTCTGGTGAATCTGCAGAAAACTCCTGGAAATCAAAACGAAACTAGGTCTTTCTTTCAGTAGGTCCTGCACTTGCCGAATTTTTCAGTGAGAACTGTTCTTAAACTCGTTCCCCAGTGTCAGTAACAGCTTAATTTGTATTTATATAGCAGTTGATAGATATGGATACATATACAAACATACAAAGATAGAGAGTAACTAGTTTTACGCTATTTGCAGTAGAAGTGACTCTAAGTAAGCCCTATTTGACAAAACACAAATGACACGCCACTAGTTTGTTACCTATTACTTCAGACAGTCCTTCACCACCATACAGAACTACTACATAGCAATACTTCAGCAGTTATCAATTTATTTTTTCTCCAACTGAAGTGCTTCAGAGAGAGAAACACACTCTGAGACATTTTCACACGGGGAGTATTTGTCTGGGACTGTGTTTACCGACCTCAGTACTTGACTTATCAGCTGCAGCAGCCACACTCGCGCTGGCTGCCCCTGCACCATCTGCACCAGCTGCTACGGACATTTTCTCAGAGTTAGCCTGGAGAAATAAGAGAAAAATTAAGAGACAGCTGTATTATATGGCCCTATGTTAAAAATTCTAGATACAAACCAAAGTAAAACAGAGATGTTCTACTCAGGCATGCATATCTGTTGTCCCTCTTTATTGACACTTTGAATAAAAGTGATAAACCAGTTCTACCTACTGGCTGAGTGGTCTGGAACTCAAGTAGCTGCAGCTTGTAGGATACTGAGCCCAGCCTAAAACATCCAGCTCTGAAGCTGCGTGTATTTTTCTGGACTCAGCACCTGGCTAACGCACCTGCACAGCGTCCAGACGCTTGGGCAGAGCGAGCTACCACTTACCTGCAATACTAGGAGACACACTCTGTTTCCAGTGTTTGCTGTGAGATAGAAAGTATGCTATTTTAAGTTCTCTACCTCTTTCTTCTGCTACGCCAGTAGAAGAAATCTGCAGTGCAGAAAGAACCACGAGGCCCCTTCCAAGTGTCTTTTGAAAGCTTTTCATTTATCACCTGGTAATTTGCAATACGCAATTAACGCCAGCAGCGAACACTGCTCCAACAGGGAGGGTGAAAACTGCTTCAGCACCGGGGAGGGTGAGCGAGAAACTGTGGTGACAGGGCTAAGCCACAACAATATTGTAAAGTGAGACCGGGCCCCCAAAAAATCACAACGCAGCAGAGCTCAAAGAAAGGAGAGAAGAAAGGAACACTTGTGGGTTGAGATGAAGACAGTTTACTAGAATAGCAAAGGGAAATTACAATAATAACAGAATATAAAGATATTAATATACACAAAATGAACAACGTACGTTTTCTCACCACCCAATGTCCCAATGATCGATACAGCCCGTCCCAAGCAGCGATCACGGAAACGACACCAAGCAGCAAGCAAGGAGTGAAAAGGGAGCCAGCAAGGTAGAGGGAACGATGCCAGCAAACGAGAGAGAGATGGATGCCAGGAAGGCAGATACCTCCCTGGCCAGCCCGCCTTTATACACCGAGGGTGACGTTTATGGCATGGAACACTCTCTTTGGCCTGTTTGGGTCAATTATTCTGTCTGCCTTTCTCCCAGCTTCCTGCATCAGCACATTAACGAGACCTGGACAGCCAGGCAGTGTCCTTGGTCTCAGTCACAACAACTCACATCATCAGGGTGTTTATCAACATCCTTCACACATGAAATCCAAAACATACCAGCTACTGAGAGGAAAATTATCTCCATCCCTGCCAAAACTAGGACAAATATTCAGCATAAGACACATCTCACCCCTACGATGACATAAATAATAAAAATTGGATTGCTACTTCTACTGTACCTTTGCTGTGTCTGTGGAGGTTGCTGGTGGAGGCTGGTCAGCTTGAGCTGTGTCTACTTTTCCTGTGTTATCTGGTTTAGAAGCTGTTGTCACAGAAGGTGAGGGTTCGCTTTTTGCCTGTGTAGAGATAAACTATTATCATTAGATACAGAAAGACTGGTAGGCTAGCTTTGTTTGGGTTGGGTTGTTTTTTTTTAAAAAAACAAATGAAAGAAAGAAAAGAGAAAAACACCACAAGAAGCTCTCATTAAAAGAAAAAAAAAACCAGAGACAGAGAAAAATTATGCTACTTACACCACTGGGTTCCTTTTGCCTCTCTTCAGATGGCTGTTTATTCTGAGAGTCTGCTGGCTGTCACAAAATAAAAAATTGACATCGTTTACCCTTACCACCATTCAAGTATATTTAAAGGTGGTTAACAGAACATAACAGAACACTTTTTAAGCTGTTGTGAAGCAATTAAGCATCCTGACTGCTCACTCCAAACACTGCAACTCCACACTGCCAGCTCCCAGCTGTTCTGTGCACTGACCACGCAGCAGTTCCAGGAGGCACAGTGGCAGCAGGGAGTTCAGCCTCTTTTTTCAAACTTAGTGAAAGATCAAAGTACAACAACGCGAAAGGTAAGTATTTACCTTGGTTGACTGCATGTTTTTTCCAGGTTCTGTTTTGGTTGTTGGTGCAGACTGAAATAAAAATAACATATATACAGACAGAATTAATATGTTTGCTATTTCTAAGGGATCAGGTTATTTAAAGAAGAATATCAGACAGGTCCACACTCGTGCTATGTGGCTGATGTACAGTGCTTCAATCTCGCACTTCGTAACAGGCTGGCACAGATCTCTATTCCAGCGATCTGAGAGCACTCAGGGGTGTGCAAACACACACACACACTCCTGATATGAAGGACTGAAAGGAGAGAAAAAGAATACATTAAACAAATACAATGAGCAGATTGATTTACAGCTGAAATTTTTCTGCAGCCATGCCACAAAACGGATTCCTGTGATTCACCTCAAATCAAAGTACAGTAAGCAATAAACTACTACTAGTGGAAACGCATAAGAACAAACACTAAAAAAGTAAACAATATTTGCATCTGATAAGAAGAAAGAAAAATGAAAATGCCAACCTCCTCACCATATTTCTCTTACTATTTTTCCTTGCTCTTGCTACTTCAGCTGTGCTACGAATAACACAAAAGGAGCCAATGGGGCCGCTGGAAAGTCATCCAGAGACGCCAAAGAGGAGGCTGTTGCCTCCTGCGCGAGCCGCAGAAGCTCTGGCCGCTGAACGGCCAGGGGAGCACATGGACCTGGCAGGGGAGCGTGATTCCATCTGCCAGGACCAGCGCTGGGTGCAGAGAGCACGCAGCGGGAGACGCAGGCCCTGGCGCCCGGGTGATTTCCCCGTGGGGCTGGCATCCCTGCGCTTCCTCTGGAGCCGGACGGGACATCGGTGTCTCGTGTCGCCCCGTGCACTGCAGCAGAGAGTTTTGAACTCTACCTGGGGAATACGAGGTCACAGACAGAAGCCCTCCTTATCTCCTCTATCCTACTGATACACTGAGCATATTTAAAGTTACTAAGAGACAAACAATTGACTTTTTTTCCCCAGTAGCCTATTAAAAGACAGTGAAAAACAAACAAACAAACAAATCTATTAGGCAGTGATTTCAATTTTTTCATTGCTGTGTAATGTTTTAATTGCAGCTGCCAAACACTAATTACCATTTAGATATATCCAGCTTCTGTGTTCTAGCTGACCACACAGAGAAATTGTCTACCATTTGTCACACTCACATACCGAAGTACTGACACTGGGAAATCCTGAACATCCGTAAAAAAATAGATGGTTGGGCGTAAGCTTGGCAAAGATCTCAAAGCTGTAGACCACAGTAAAGAATACACCACCACAGGCAAGTAAGTTACAACAGGTAAATATTGATAGAGAGGGAGGATAAAAAATTCCAAATCTCCAAAGCTGGGAAAAAATAAAAAATATTTAAAAAAAAAAAAAATCACTTGACTTCTCAGATGCCCCCCTTTGGATTTTCTCTTGATGTTTAATCTGATTAAAGCACAGTACCTCTCAGGTTCAGTCAGACTTTACATGCTCCCACTTGTGTATCGTAATTACGTGACTACCATATGTTTAACGCAAAAGACACACACATCCATTTGTGAACCTGCACACCGAATAATTTTATATTGAAAGGGTAATCCCAAATTTTCACAGTTTTTAAGCTAAAAACAGTTGGCTGGGTTTATGTGGCACGTAAGGCGAAGCGCCAATCAGACATGGGATGTCCTTTGGCAGCAAAGCTGCAACGAAATGTAACCGAAGGGCAAGCACGAGGTTGAAGAAACACGGAGTTTGGCTCTTCCTGCTGCGGGACTGCTGCCTGCTCAGGACTTTAAGTACTCGGCTGTTAAAGTACAAATTTGGGTTTTCCTTATGTGCTTTTCAGTAGAAAAGTAAACACACTTCTCCTGCAGGAGAATAAAGTATATTTACTTGCACTTCTGTCAACCCCTGACAACAGCTGTAAAGAACACGAATTCCAGTTCTCAGCCTGCAAAACCAGTTATTAGCAACTGTATGCCGTCTAAAAAAAAAAAGTAAATATTATTCTGCTAAATACTTAATGTATTTTTTGTGTAGGGTATGCACTACTCTACATTTTTGTACATCTTTTGAAATGTGCAGAGTTGCTCATATCTATGACAATGCTGAAGAATATCTGGACTCATACGGGCAACGCGGTGATTCAAGGCTTGGACACACGTGAAGACACGAAGGCGACACGAAAACACACGATCACGAACACACACAGACACATCTGTTTAGATACACTTTTAACAATAACACGGTTCAAATCCAACTAAAAAAGTTACTACCAGGCAAGTCAAACCAACGACGTTAGCACAAGGCTCTGCATTCAAAGGCAGCTATTCGGCCATCCCTCAGTCAGTTGCGAGCAGTCGCAGCCAGACGCCAGCGCATCAGTTCACAGTGAACAGTGCACTCCTGCGGAGAAAAGGGTGTCCCACCTCCCCTTCCACCGCCTGCTTCCACCTGCACTGCGCCCGCGCCCGAGAGGCCACGCTCTAAACTGATACAGGAAATGGAAAAATAGCCTGGGAAATAAAAATATTTTTAACCAGTTCCCTAGCTGACCGTGCAGTCGCACAAAGGCGTGCAAAAGGAAGAAAGCTGAACGGGATGCGTTTCTGCGGCGGCACCTTGCTTCCCCCATTCCGCCAGCAAAAGCCGCAGGCTGCCTGCTCTCCACCCCTCCACCTAACCCCAGGGCTTCGCCTGCAAAACGAGAAGTTCTGCATTCCTTCCTCTGCTGCGGGAGCTCACAGCTTTCTCAGAGAGGCACAATTCTGCGGGTTAATTCCAGACACAGGAGCCACATACGCAGCAGGGAAAGCTCAAGAGGGGTCCTGAGCACACCTAAGGGTAGTTCCACACCACAGAGACTCTAAGAAAGACAAACGAGACTTGGTTATAGCAGGCAATTAGGAAAGAGTTGTTAATTGCAAAGAAATTTAGGACTGGAACTGAAAGTGACTCAGCAACCTTCTCTCTTTTCAAAGGAGTCTGCTGTCAAAACGCAGATGACTTGCTCAGCCCAGCAGGAGGAAGGCACTAATTATGCAACAGACATTAAAAGAAAACATTAATTGTCTCACACATGCAAATACAGCACATTGTTTCAAAGGGATTTGTGTTTACCAGTCTCACAGTGCTGAAGTACCGTATGCCTCTGCTACCCTACTTTTTCTCATCTGATTAGAAATTTACCACATTCTTCTGGAATTATTTCAAATTTCAGGCAGTTTCGAAAGACCGTAACTATTTTTACATAGCTGTCTGGGTTCAACCATATGGAGAACAGCATCAGCAATGAACACGACACAAATGAGTTTACTCACAAACATAACAGGAAGAGGAAACTGGAGACTTGCAGATACCTTTATTTACAAGTAACGAAGATCATGCACAAAATGAAATGGTTTAATTGTCATCCAGCTCACCGCCACCGGTCCAGGTCTACATGTGTGCATGGAGGAGAAGGGTTGTAAAAGGTTAAGGAATGTAACGCCTAGCTTCGTAAACAGAGAAGATGGAGCTAGACTCTTCTTACAGATGCGCACTAGAATAACAACAGGCAACAGACAGCAATTACAGCAAAGGAGCTTCCCGTTTGGTAAAAGGAAAAAAATCATCATAACGAAGGTGACGAAGCACTAGAGCTGGCTCCCCAGAGACGCTGTGCAAGCACCCTCGCAGGTACTCAAAGCTCATCTGGCAAGGCCTTGGGCAGCCTGATCTCCCTCCTGAGCTGGCTCTGCCTTGCCTGGACCTCAGAGGCCGCCCTAACCCCGCTGTCAGCCCTCTGTTGTATTCCCACCCGGCGCAGGCAGCCCTACGTTTTACACCGCGCAAGTCCCTGCCGGTCTGGTTCGGTATGCAGCGTTTGCGTTGGTTTCACTGTTATGATTATGGACAAAGAAGGAGGAAGAGAATCATTAATCATATGTTTAAATAAGATACGTAAACCCTGTTAGGCAACAGAGGCGTAATGAGGATTATGACTCTCTTCTAACAAGTGAAGTACATGACGGATGACACATCTCCGTCACTGAAGAAGTTCTAGTCATACAACAAGACAGAACAAGCACAAAGGACAAGGGCAAGGAAGCCGTCAGACAAACAAAGATATGAGATTAACGAGAAGATACAATTGTATGCGCCCTAACAGCTGAAACTTGTCCTGAATTCTTTGAATAAGTGGAAAATTATCATTAGGTAAATTACACTGTAATTACACTGGGGGGAGCTATCCACATGTCAGAAAGGGCGAGTGTGCCAAAATTAAAACTAGTATTGCTGTCATAAAATCCTCTCAGTACTTTGTATAGCATTTTTTTAAGGCTTTTTTTAAAAAGGGAACTAAGCTGCAAAGAAGGAATCTGCACGGTAAAGTTACTTGGTATCAGTATTATAAAAGAAATTCCATTACTTCATATATTTGTGCTTAGCTGCAAGCATGAGTTCCTCAGAAATTCATACCTTTGCTTCAGATGGCTTCATAATTTGTGTTTTTGATGCATCTGCAGAGGGCGACTGCTTCTGTGAGAAAAAAAAAATTAATTTATTTCACCTTTGTTACACATACTGCTATTAAGCAAGCATAAATAACCTGAATTCATTAGATATGCAGCTAAAAATTATCACTGAAAATTAGAGTTATCATTTTAGTTTTTCTGTCCTGCCTGTATTTCTATAATTCAAAATGAATTAGACATAGGATTTTGTCAGCGTGATGCCCGTAGATCTTCTCACAATGTATTTTTTTCCCTCTGACGTGTACTGAAAGCTAATCTCATACCAAGTATGAAGACAACCTCTAATCCTGCTGTCATACTGAAGCATACATACTTACTGTGCAGGACTCCTCCACGTTTCTTTTTAAACAAAAATTGTACTTTTGGACTTACTAGTTTGTCACACAGAGTACTTAACGCTAAATTAGCAAACTCAAATACGTTGAGATAAAAAGGAATTGTTAATCTGCATGTAACACGCACAAGTGTTTCTGCATACGATGCAACTTTCAGAAAAGCTGCAAATGACAGTGTTTTCCTAGCTTCAGTACTGTGAATCTCACAGCATGTTTTCACTCTGCTGTGACTGGGCCAAGCTTCCAAGAGCAGAAACGGATATTCTAATTGTCTCATCAATACTTTTATACAGATGTAATGCTACGTCTCTGCTCCTGCTTCATGTTCTTCAGCTCAAAGCTCTATTTGCCATCTCGATCACAGCAACACATTCATAGTTCACATTTAAATGACCAGCACAAGTTCCCACATTTTTAGATTTTCTCTTCATGTTCACTGTCCCATTTGCTGTATGAAAGCACGCATTGTCTGAACGAACTCAGAAGCCACATTGCTATTCTGTACCTGGGGTGACCTCTTAACTTCCCCACAGAAAATGTTCTCATTTCCCTAACTTCTCACAGCACAAACATTTCTCAAGAACAAGACAGAAGTTGTCCAGAATGTGAAAGGCACACTACGCTGATGACAGCGTGCTCTCCCCAGCAGTGCATCTGGTATACCGGACACCTTGGACACCTGGACACACTAAATACACACTAGTGAGAACCTGCAATTGTCACACTACAGAAACGTCAGCAATTAATATCTGCTTCCATGTATGCATACACATACACCTTGACGACGCAGGAGACGGGACGTTCTGTATGGGTGGGGAAGTATGCAGGAATGCACAGAGCCTCCCACACCAGGACAGGGAACAAAACTTTTTAAACAACCTTTTCATATATTTCCACTACCACCATCAGGTAATCTGCAGGCAACACCACATTTTTCTTAATTTGCCCTTTAATAGTTTTTCTTTTCCTTTCTTCTCCATGAAAGTAATCTGAATTCCTTCTACATGACTAATAAGCAATTATCTGTTCTACACCCTCATATTAGCCACCCTAGTCCCTCTCCTTATAAAAAGACATTTATCTGAGCCCTTCCTTGCCTCTGAAAACTCCCACCGAGCCTTTTTTCTTACAATACAGGGAAAAACTATTTCCCAAGTTCCACCACAGCAGCAGCAGCACAACCTGCAGAGATTAGTGGAAACCTCCCAAAGAAACCAGCTGCTGCTTCTTCCTCCCTGTCCAGCTGGATGGCAGGAACTAGAGATGAGGAGTCGAAAGGCTCACGGAGGAAGAAGAGTAGTTTAGTAGTGGTTAGAAGTAGTTTTTACAAGTAAGTAGTTTTCTGTTTAGTACACAGAAAACAGTTCAGTGCACGGCTGCTGATCAGAAGCTATGGAGAATGCCAAGCCACCCTCCCCAGAAGTACTCCAGGTTGACTGTAACTGCCCCCCTGCATTTTCAGCACCCTTTGCCTGAGCTCCCCGCTCTTTGGGGCCTCCAGTTTTCCAACCCGCTCCCCAGAAGAGCCGACACAAGGAGGAGGGGGTTCCTTGTCCTCCCAGCCCTTTAGAGCCGGGGGCCTGCCGCCACGCGAGCCCGCAGCCTGACAAGGCAAGGAGCCGCCAAGGCTTCCCCTCGCTCGGCAGCCACCGTGCAAGACAGACACCACCAGCCTGACGCCAGGACCACCTTTCACTGCGGGTCGTTCTGCGGTTCCTCTCCCGAGGGCCCAGCTCGGACTGCAGCAGGGGTGAAGCGGCACACGGCCGCGTGTCAGGCGCGGAGGTAAATATTAAAACGCTGCCTAGCAACTGGCATAATAACCGCCTGGCACGCAGCTCCCGCAGCCGCTGCGGCCCGGGCAGGCGTGCCCTGCTCGCACCCCGCGTGGCAAGCCCCCGCCGCGGCCTCACCGAACTGCCCCTCACGAAACGGCTGGGCTGCCGAACAGAGGAGCGAGAACCAGGAGAGTTCAGCTCGCCCTGGAACTGGGGCTCGGCAGAGAAAGCCACGCAGAGAGAGCAAAGTTTTTAGTGGTGGCGTTACAGACATCCCGGAGGGCAGAGCCAACAGCGGGCGGAAAAACGAGCGTCATCGGCACCGCCGCCTGTTCCTCCTGCAGCTGCACCCCCGCGGGTCCTGCCCGGACACAGGTACGGCTGTGGGAGGGTGCTGGGCCGGCCCCGGCCCGAGCGAGGGGGCCGCCGGGGGGTCTCAGCCTGGGGAACGGCTGCTGCACAGTTCTTCAGAAAGCTCTTCTGGGAGCCGGGAGAGGAGGCAGACTGCACGGCACAGCGTCCAGGAGATGCTCCCTGCAGAGGAACCCAGCGGCAGCACGGGACCCCCGCGACCACCGCCACAGAAGGGGCTCAGAAGGCAGAGAGGAGGCTACAGGTTCACACTGATTAAGTGAACGCTGCTACCTGCTAATTACAGGTGGGACGACGGCTGCAGGGTGGCAGCCTGCGCTCTCAGCAGCACAGGCACACACAGACAAGCAGAGGAACAGATCAAGGGACCTCAGACGCTCTTGGCCGCGAGCGAGAGGATGGCTTTCTCAGCAGGGCTGATGAAGAGACTTGGGATCTAATGTGAATGCCCTCAGAAACTCCTCAGTCAAATTACTGGGACGGTCTTGTGCTGAAAGGTAACAGTCGCAAAAGCCAAAACGTAGGTTGGTCAAGCAAAACAAAAAAAGGCTACTAAAAACGGGTTAGTCTCACTGCACGGACCCCAGAAATGCGGAAGGGAAGGTGGGACAGAGGAAGAAAACAGAGACAGTAAAGGTGACAATCGTCAAAAGAAAATTATCTTAACTATTCAGGGACCTGGATGCAAATGCCTATCTGGCAAACTAAAACAGCAGGTGAGGAAATCCATGAGAGCTCTCAGTTACGGAAACCTGGAAATCATTTAAACTAGCCAATATGCAGTGTAGCAAGAACTATCATCAACTAAAACGATACGTTTTGGAAATTCATGGAGAACATTCATCAGCCTGCAGAAGGCCATTGCCCACCCTCAGAAAGAAGCACAACGCAGCAATTGGCTGCTCTCAAAGCCAGCAGATACGCCAAAAACACTTACCAACACTGAAACATCTGGATGATAGCACGAGAATAAATAAGAATAAACAGACTGGTCAAGAATAAAGCACGTAAAGACAACACAACACTCACTGCACTCAAACACAGAAATAAGCCCAAGAAATAGGAACAAATGAACCTCCACAGGAGGACACGCTGTGACTGCAACTTCTCACAGTACTCGAGGTGACATTTTCTCAACTGAAACGGGGAAGTTAGCGTGTAACACTGGGTTACAAGCATGCCTTCAGCCGGCTTCCAGCATGAACATTTCAGGGAATTCCTGAAGTGACCTCTGACAGGCTGGTGGGAGGTTGAAGGAGATCAGATACAACACCACAAAAACCCAAAAGCTAGGCAGGCAGCAATAATGAGAAAAATACGTAAGGTCACAACGCCACGGGCTGAGGTACTCTTGCCAAAAACAGCCAAGGGAAGAGCAATCTGAGATAAAAATCTGTTACCGTGACAACACAAACATAAATGTAAAATACAGGAATAACCTTCCATCTTTTTGGCTTGAGCTTCTCCAGGTCAAGCACTAGGACAGTTTTGGCCACCACACTGCAGTACTGATGAATACAGAAAGATCTGAGGACAGGTTTAGGGGAAGAAAAAAAAAAAAAAAAAAAGTGAAGAAAAAGTAGGTATGAGGGACTTACAGGCAGGAAAGGCAAGACGTCATCTCGTGTTTTGTCCTCTGGTCAGGGAGCCAAGAAAATGGGAAAAGAAGAAACTGGTTTATTCTATAACAAAGAATCTCTCAGGTCAGAGCTCAAAGATCTTCCCTCCTGGGAGAAGAGCCGCTCCGTGGCAGAGGCTGCCCGGACGAACGCGGCACTCCCGGCCCCAGCAGCCTTGGGCCAGCGTACGGATATATTTCCCGAGTGATCCAGCCACACTCAGTGAAGGACAGGGGGCTGAAGAGACACCTGAGTACTCTTTAGGGCTTACACACCTCACATACGAACGAGCTGGGTCTGCTTCTCAGGCTTACAGTTAACAGCACCTGTATTATTTCAATACTACCGGCTCTCAGGGTTACTGCAGTAAGTAACGGCAAAACCTTACCTACCTGACGACACACGGTTGCTTCTTTACATCAAAGGTTCTGTTACTAAGCTTTAATAAAGTTTTTGCAAGGTGCAGGCAAACAAATGCTCTTCAGAGAACTATTGTGAAAAAGAGTGGTTGTTTCACTTAAGTGCAAAGTACCACTTCAGCGGCTACAGGATAAATCTCTCACTTGCCTTAACGGCACGTGGTCCCGGCTGCGCAACCCTCACCTCCCCAGACCCCAAAGGCTATCACACAGGCAGAGGGTCGGCCAAGGACGGCCCTGAGAGGCCACCCCAGTGTCTCACAACGCGCTTCGGAACACCGCAAACAAAGCGATGCGCTCTTCCAAACACACGGGCGATGAGGAATCGATATTGTGATCTGCGGCATAAACACAGCTCCATGAACTCTCCATTAAGCCCACTGGGGTTGCAAGACACAATCTGAGTCAATATCTGTGTGTGTGTGTGTATAAATATTTATGTAAAATATAAACATATACATTTAAAAGTTACACAGCAGCTAAGATATGCAAGCAGTGATCTAAAACTGGAAAAAATGTACCACTGAAATTGCCTCTTTATATGAATTTTATTAATACAGTATCTGTAATAGCTGGATTTAAAATAATAAATTTGAGTGCTTCTGTGTCATTTTCCATTCCAAGTAATTCTGGAAATGTCCTATTACTTTGTAATTACTGTTCTTATACACTGTCCCTCTATTAAGCTGTTAAGAAAAACAACATCTTTGTAAGAGAAAGACAAAAAACCCCCACACAACCAATAGAGCAATATTTTTTCCACGATTTTAACTCTCAGTTAATTTGGTGGAGGTTTAGTATTAAAAACTTAATGAAACTGATTAGCAGGATGTAGTTTTGCACTTAATACCCGTCTATCAGTCAGATGCTGGTATATTTACATAAACCATTCCTGCTAGGTTGTCCTGCTGTGCTGAGTTTCTCTGTAGAAGCCACCCGCACGATATCTTTTCTAAACGATTTACAATGCCATTCTAATGGCCGACTGCTACACGTGACTCCAGGCACGCCTCTTTCACTTCTAAAGCCCATTACCATTGTTGAAATTCACAAACAGCGCATGCTACACACAAAGCCAGCTGCCCATGCCAGCCACTGAGGGAGGATGGGGAAAAATCCTTGGAGGGCAGTTCCTTTTTCTGTAGCTAAATTCTAATTTAATCTAGAATTCTTTTCTAACGCTGTTCCTGCGATGGCACTGAGCTCATTACAGCCCTGACTCAGCAAAGCCCCCAGCTTCGCACAGGCTGTCACAAACCCAACAGGTTTTAATAGATAAGCATTAGGGTTTATTTGGATAGGTCGTTTGTTAACTCATGCTTTTGCGGTGCAGTTCTTCAATACACATGGCTTTAAATACCCATCTTAAAAAAACCAAACACAACAACAAAACCCCTCTATGTCTAGAGATGCTTGCTGTGCTTTTAACATTCATAAACTCATCTGGTGTGGATATAACCTCAAAATATGTAAAAACTATGACTATTATTCTAGTTTAAATTTCCACAACTTGACAAAGGTTAACAAGAAAATAATTTTAGCGATAAACTGACACCCCCTCAGAGCTAAGAAAGTTAGGAATAGATTTGCTCTGTTCAATTACGCACACAGAGTTCAGAGCAAACGTGAAGAATAAACTGAAGCAGAGCAAAAATACATTCATCTGCAGAGGACAGATGAACCTCAACACGTAAGTTTGCTAGGGAGGAGAGTGAAACTGCGTTGAGACCCTCGGTACAGACGTCGCGTGGGGAAGGGCCGGTGCGCGAGGAGGTGAGTGGGTGCAGGACTACATGTGGCACCCAACCGTCGGGAGAGCCGCATCAGGACATTCCCGCCTGAAGTGCCACCGCAGGAGCACCAGGGAGTGGATTTGCCATCTGACAGCCTTCAAACTCCACACACGCTCTCCTCCTAAACCACAGTAAAACTAATAACAAAGAGCCGGATTGTGTTGCTGCTTCTTTTCCAGATCAGAAAGTTGACTGTAGTACACCTGAGGTAAAAGCCAAAGACCACTGCTAAAACAGGACCACGCCTCCTGCAAAACTCTGCTTAAAAGATGATCCAGGTTACCAGCGTGGAAAAGACTAAAAACCCTGAAATTTTACTCTTCGGCAATTTTCTCATCACACAGAACAGGTATTCACAACAAAGATTAATATACCCAGAAGCGAGACCAACCATCATTTAGAAATGCTAAAAGAAGACATAGGAAATAAACCAATTCATTTTCTCATTAAACAAAAACATGACAATTTTTTTAAAGAGACTGGTTTGAACCAAGAAATTGAAAAGCCATTTAGCTCATGAAGCGTTTTTACAGCCTCAAGTGCTGCTGAATTTATTGACGACCGCAGCACATTAAGCCAGATAATTTTCATAACACAGACTCACACTTACTGTTTTCTTCTATTTTGATTATTAAGATAAAATTTCTGCCATTTTGGCACAGAAAACACAATTAGCAATACTTGATCACTGAATTTTATGTATCAGCTAAAGCTGATCAACCATAGTCAAATTAACCATACTACTCAAATTTACAGTAATAGGTTTTTAAGCAGTGTTTTTTGAGATAATCTACTTGGATTTGAATTTGGTCACACAAAATCAAGTCTTAGCAAGCACAACCTTTGAATAAGATCAGTATTATATTTACCACAGTGTAAAACAAGGCTTCATACTACCTAGAAACTAACGGAGCTGTCACACCATCTTTAGGTTAGATGTCTGTTTTACGATTTCTGGATTTCAGTAACCTAGGTCAAGTCCAAAGCTTAATATTGGTACGTTTGTTCTTTATTTTCATAACTATTAAGACTCTGTGAAACAGCTTTACACTTGAACAAAAAACAACTGAGTGCAGTGAACGACAATTGACTTTAAAAAGAGGAGAGTCAAATGGTGCAAAAATTATTTAAACTGCCGACATCTCAGTTAAAGCTTACGTATGCTCAGGAAGTTAGGGATATGCGGAAAAATTTAGAACTACCCCACAGCTGATGTAAGAAGCACTGTGCATTCAGTTATTAGTATCTCTGCCGTCTCTAATGCTTTCACAATGTTTTTGTTCGGTTGTTTATTTGTTTTGGAAGCAGAGGAAAAGCGTTCGCTAGGTGGGCACTGAGCGTGCACAGTACCTAAACATACATACCCTTACGTACTCGTATTTCAATTTGCAGGCAGAAGAAATTATTTAGCCTTAAGTACGCAGTAGCATGGCTGCTGCTCTATAACCTTTGCTATGCAGAGACAACTTCTACTTCACGTCCTTTCATGATTAATGCAAGTGACCTGGAAAGAAAGCCTGTACGCGCCGAGCAAGGAAACATCGGCTGCCTTCAGACTCTGCGTGTCCGCAAGCAGCCCACCACTTCAGCATCACAGGTTAAACACTCCCTGTTTCTTTTACACGGAGTTGGAAGCACAGGCTGCAAGGAAGCTCTGGTTTTGTATCCAGACAATCCCTCTGCAGCATTTTATCTTCATTGTTAGAGATGTTCATTTCATTGTCATTTTAATGAAGAGTGATCCCAGTATTTCCATTTGGTCACAGAATGGGTTACCTAACTTTAAAGTTCCCTCAGCTATGCATGCAGAAATACTCACAACAGCCATACTTTGAACACAAGGCAAAATTCCTCATCGGGCATAGAAAAGTGTTTTGAAAAGAGTTCTGACATCAATAATTTGTTTTAAACTCCTACTTTAATTTCTTTGTAAAATGTGGTCTTCAATCACCTGCTTTTGGGAACTTCCCGTTTCCGTCACAATAAATTCTCCAAGTTGGCACACTCTGGGATTTCATTTTCATTCAGTCAGACTCAAATAATAGAAGCAGCACACCACACCGTGACCGCTCTTCTCAGGTTCCCACCCTGCACAACGCAGTATTACGGTAATGTATGAGCTGTCACTGCAGCAGAGCTCTCCTTTTCTGTAGATAGCTCAAAAATCCTCTTCTCAGCTCTACATCCTTCAGAAAGTGAGTATTTAGCTGTAATTTAAACAGATAATTGCTTAAATTTCTGTGTATTGTTTTAGACACCAGAATGTTCCAAACGTATCCGCAGTGGCAAACTGCAAGCTGATAAGAGAACACCAGGAAAGCAGGCGATGAGGTGCCAGCCACATGCCAGGCAGAGCCGCTGAGCTCAGCGAGAGCTCGCGTCGCGCGGTCCGCAGTATCACCACGGGCCAGCCTGGAACAGAGACGGCGAACTACAGAAACAGTGCTCTCCAGAGAGAGGTTCACAAGGGTGGAAATGCTGCGTAAATCAGGACTTCATCTTCGGACAGAAGGTCTCCGAGGTTACCAGCTCGGTTATTTTTATTACAATAATCAAACTAAGCAATACTTAAATGGGCAGTTGGCAGTCACAAGAGCTAGCGAGCGATGCTCTGAATTAGAAATGGTATTTTTCACCTCCAGGCTGCAGAAACAAAATACTACCCACAAAGCCACATGAAGTGGGACACAAATTGTCACACTGGCTACCAAAATGAATGGAAAATAATACAGGAAGGTAAACAGATCACCAAGTCAAGGAGTCTTAATAGAACTTTGCTGTTAAGATACCACCTAACAATAACACTGCATAACTGGGGGGAGCAGGTGCTGTTGGGTTTTTTCCTTAGATAATTTAAAAAAACCTCAATGTTTGTTTTACTATTCCCACTTAAAAAGAGCCAGATTGGGGCACTTCCTGCTTCAACACTGGCTCGTAACTCAGGATCTCTCAAAATTGCCTCAGAAGGGCCCCCTGCACGCTCTGAAGGAAGAAGCACGTTATTGTTCATTTAAAAAACATAAAACCTCCACCTTCATGAGTCCTTGCCCCATCTCACAGAGGCTTCCTTCCTGGGGATGAAGAATGTCAGTTTTCTACTCGGTTCAAGCGCTTCTACCAAGGAAGGCATAAAGGCAGAAGAGAGCCCACTTCTTGCAGGACCAGGAAGGTTTCTGAGCCTTAAAGAGCTCCCGAGGAGTCCAGACGGCCACCAACCTCCCTGCCTCCCTACGAGGTTCTTCCTTTGGCAGAAGAGACTCTGGACAAAGCCCCAAGCTTTTGTGAGTGCAAGTTTTCCTCCCTCAGAAAAACAAGAGCAGAAATGATGAGAACGAACACACTGGAGCCCAACCCAGTTCCTTTACTTTGTGGAGGCAGAAGTTTCTCCTCCACCCCTGCTCCCAGTCCTCCAAGAGCCACCAGCTTCAGGGCAACACAACTTTGCCTAGACTTCAAACCGGGAGCATCTGCTGAAGGTGCAGAGCTCCCCAACTAGAACTGTGAGAAATACTGCCCGAGGGACGCGTCCGTGAGACTCCAAGATCACAAACAGAATTTTCTACGAGCCCTACACACCGCACATGTCTAATCACTCCCGTAAAAGGAAAAAAAAGAACAAAACACTGTTTTATACAAGAGGCTGACAGCAGTAGCAAATATGTTAGCCTAGAAAACTTCTTACATAGACGAAATTATTATTCAGTATGTTTGATGTTAATTAAAAAAATACAACCTTGAGAAAAGTAGTAGTCACAACAAGATAACAGACCAAGAACCCAGCAGAGGTCCCTGCAATACTCAAGCACTCTGTGTTATTTAACAGGCTATTTTCACTTTCTCCAAAGAAGAAAAGAGAAGCAGGGATGATATTGATACTGTCACTTGTCACACGAAGGTAGATCTTGTTTTCTCAGTTTGGTTTTGAAGCAAACAGAAAACACTCATGATTATGAATCAGCAGTTTTAGTTTACAGTAACTATAATCAAACAGTGGCATAACCTAAGCAACACCTACCTATCTAATTTGTGCTACAACAACAACAATACACAATTTACTGAAAAGCACTATTTTTTCCTACATGTATCTGGTATTTTAGCATCTTTTGGTATCAGGTATAATAAACTCTTGTTGTCAATGTGTTCTTAATACCTAAGTGCATTTCAACCAAGAAGCTGCTCTTATGGATCCCCACACCCCGACTATGCAATATTCTGTATGTGCCACAAGCACGCTAAGTGCTGCACCTGAATTCCAAAAAAACTATATGAGTTTTTTAAGCAATAACTGTGTGGGCTGTGAGCAGTGGGAAAAAAAAAAAACAAACCACCAAAACCATCGAAACAAACAAAAACACAGAGCAACTTAGAGACTGCTTTAAAAGCCTGTTCTTCCTCATCCCTCTCCTCAAGACTGCTCATGTCACGTAAGCTACTTGTTGTGTAATGTGTAAAACATGCAGTCTCACACAGTGTCCAAAAAGGCCGTTCCCAACATGCTAAAATAATTTTACGGGGCAATTCACTACACACAGCGAGCTCCGGAGCGCTTCAAGCCTACCAATGACAGGATCACATTGGAAGCCCTGGAAGTCAGCAGCTTGTGTTATTTCAGCCCACAAAATTCCAGAAAGAGAAATTAAAAAAAAAAAAAAACAAAAACCCCAAACCACGCAACATGAATGTACATTAGCCTAAAGTAGGAAAGCAAAGCCAGTATGAATAGCGAGCTTACTCGGTACACGTGTGCCTTCTGTTTCCAGCAGGAACGTCAGGATACGGCTGTTTTTCGCCCCAGCGCCGGAGCAGGCTGTGGTTTCGTTTTTCAGGAGGTGCCAAGCCAAGCCCTCGGCGAGCCGGTGTGCCGAGCGGCACGCTCCCCACCCAGCAGGCAGGGCCGCCCCACCTCCGGCACAGCCCGCCCGCGCCCGCGCAGGGAACCCAAACATGCAGAATAAGCAGGTTCAGGCCCCGACAGCCTGCGAAGGCGTGCGCGGGAGCTCTGCCCTTCGCTCCGCAGCCTCTCTTCGCGCTCGGCGTGAAGCCACAACGAGCACAACCACCTGCTGCTCCTGCGGTCGCTGCTGGATGTGGGTTGACCAGGTTCCCCCACCAGACACGGCTGGCACCGAGCGGAGGGCACGAAGAGCCACGTGGCAAAAGCAGGGACGAAACGCCTGCCAGGACGGCGCAGGGGGACGGAGATACTTCTAGCTTTTGGAAAGCAGTCTTTTGTCTTCACCTTTTGAGTGAGTAGCACCAGTGCTGAGGGAAGGAACCTACCCATTTCCCCTCAGAAAGGCTGACGGTTTTATTAGAAGTTCATGGGACACGCACTCCCTAAATTTGACTGATTATCCTGATTCCCTAAAACACAAAAGAAATAGAGAAGGCTGGACCAGTTAGGGCCACTGGAACTTAACTGATAGGACTATTTTTAAGTATAATAAATCCAAGTAATTTATATTAATTTAGAAGTTAAAAGGTGCGGTTGGAAGCTTCTTGAAATATCAGCAGTGACCTGCTCTTTAAATTTTTAGGGGTTTTTTTTGCTATAGAATCGGGTTCTCAGGACCTGTAGTCTGGTTTTTTTTTTTCCCACGTGTTTGTTATAAAGAAAGAGCCCCCACACACCCCTCACAAACCCTTCAAGCACTGTTTCATAATAGCCTCTATGCAGCCCTTTATCTCAAGGGAACAAAGTCAGCCCTGGAAGGGAAGTGGAAAGGGGAAAACGCCTGAAGATACCTCACAGACTGATGAGGAAAATAACCCATTTTCTGAGTGAGCTAGAGATATTTTTTTTTTTTTTGTGAAATGGCTGCATTACTTTCATCATTGCACAGCTTTACAAGTTGCACCTTTTGCCGAGGTCTCCGGATCAGAGGCTTCTTTCACCGCCCTGCTTTTCAGACGTCAAGATGACCTCTGGTGAGAGATGCCACGCCCCACAACGGTACACAAAGCCAGCTCTTCCAGGCAGGAGGCAGCTTCTCTACTCCTACAGCTTCCAATTTTCATGTTTTGGTCTATTTTTAGCATGCCTCTGCTACCAATAAAACCAGCACTGCTCTCCACACGCAGTTCTTGCGATTTTCACATGCGGGGCTACGTGCTGGCAACAGCTCTAAGGGCAGCTCGGAGGAACAGCCCACGATTCGCCACGGTCTTGCTGCAAAACACCTAAAAACTGAGGATCTGTGCGCCGTAACACAGAGCTGCTCTAAGGAGAACACGAAAAGGAAGTTCTCAGACAGCCCATTTAAATATTTTTCTGAACAACCTCAAAATTTAGGGATAACCTTCACAATATGACTGGTAACGTAGGAATAAATCTACACATTTCTGTGGATGTTCCAGGTCAGTACGGTGACTTCAGATGCCTTCTACTCAAAAATGCCTTCCTTCACAATAAGGGGTCTGTGCAAAGCTCACAAAATAAAAACTTAGTGACAGTTAAGTAATGTAGGTAGCAGAAAAAAAATCCCAGGAAATATAGTGACAGTAGGAATGACTTCTGATGACAATTTAGATGAACCTGGGACAGAATTTCCAGTCTGCTGCAGAAATAGCAGGGACCTCACTCCAAGATATTTAGTAATTACTCTTTTTTTTTTCTTGTTGTTTTCCTGTTTGTTGCACAAGAAAGCAGATTGAGTCCCTCTTTAAAAGAGTGTTCATTTGGATGCCAGCTGAAAGTAACTAACCTCAAAACCAAGAAGCTTCCTCTGAAAATACTGAAGGTCAAGTCTGAAATAAAAATAATTCTTACTGAATTTCCACTGTTGTTGAATTCTTCCAGCACTGCATCAATAAATTGTCCATGAAAGTAATATGGAGAAGGATTCTCACTTCACTAAGCTATAGCAGCCAGCAACAACAAAACAACCACCCACCACCACCACCAAAAATTACTCATTAAGAACTCATTAAGAGCAGTTCAAAAAATCTGCTACATAAAAAGCAGCAAAACTTCATGTGTTCCCAATAGAATTACCATATAAGAACAAAAAGTCCAAGAAAGGTAGCTGGATCCAGCTGTGCTCACCTATCAGTGCCTTCTATTAATAGCTCTGATTGAACACTGAGCTAGAAATTGGCTTTCCTGTTGGCTACGGAACTGGCAAAACCAATTTAAAAGCCTGTAAAAGAAAACACAGCAGCGCTGGTAGGGTACCTTCTGCAGAAGTAGCTCAGTTCAGTTTTTCCTCTTCACTGCTGCCTGCTAATTGCAGCGGCGATGACCTCCTGGCTCGTGCACCTTGGCAGTTAGTGCATATATGGAAAAGGCTGCTCATCAGCAACCAGTAAATATTCCTGATGATCACAACCTTGCCTGAACCTAACTCTTCACTCCATTTACCCAACAGGTACTACAGGCATGCGCTTGCTGAGAACACTCTGGTGCAAAATAGCAATCAAACGGGACTTCACATCGAAAAGGAAAGAAAGGCTTGAGATAGACACAAAGAAGTCAGAAGATATGTTTCAGTTAAATATCTTTAAATTATTCATTTTTCTTTGAGTTGTTCCAAAACTGGGCACATGAAGATCGCCAATTCAATCTCCTAGGTGCCCTTACCACAGAGAACACAAAAGCCATACAGACATAAAAGAGAGGAGACGAGAGAGGCAGCACTTACACACAGACACACAAGCAGCCCAGTAAAATCCCCGTAAGATGCTGAGGAGAAGCAGTGAGTAAATACTGTCTGCAATGCCAGGAACTTACCAGTGAAACCACTAAGAGCGAAGGCACAAAGACTGGCAGTTCAGATGCACGGTGCCGTGAAAACGAAACCAGACGAGTAAGTGCAGGCTCTTAGGAGCAGCCCACATCACAGGATACCATCACAGAACACGAACCTACCCACACGTCGGCCAGCGTTGAGCAGCGAGAGCGCCCGTCGCACCAAGGTCCTGCCTCTCACGCTCAGACACACGGGCGGCCCAAGCAGAACACAAGCCATCAGTTATTATTACTTACTAAACGAAGGAAAAATTACTTCGTCCGTAATATAGAGGCAGGAAAAAACCTTTTGACTATTCAATTTAGAGTAAGTAATTGCACCATCAGGTAACAGTAGGCTAAAAAACCACAAACAACTCTACCTGCAGCCACTTAACTGCCACACTCCACGCACCTCTTCAAATAAATTAGAAATTCATCTAGGATAAGGTGCATTAATGAATAGTAGTACTGACCAACAAAATGATCAAGGAATCCAAAGAGACTTTGCACACAGGACACATTAAAGTTACAGCAGGGAAAAAATTAAAGGAAGAAACAAGAGTCCCAAAGTTGTCTAAAAACTAGTGGAATGTTTTTGATTGCATTAAAATATTTGATCTGTTTTTGAAAGGTTGCCTTGCCTTTTAAATAAATACTTGCTTTCCTGTAAAATTCCTGTAAAAAAAAAATTATTTCTTTTGAATAGGTATTTCTAGAGACAAAGAGAAAAAAGAGGGCAGAAAAGAGTACAGTTAGTCAGGTGGCTTTAAAAAAGTATGAGTGGCATAAACTACATGAGCAGAACAATAAATCTAGGAGTTCTGCTCTATTTTAACTAAAACTACAGGATCGCAGGAGATTGTTAGAATTAAAAGATACAATTAAGTGAAGGTTTAGCCTAACTGAAGAAAGGTAGTCACGGTTGAGTGGGAAGTAAAAAAGGTTAAACTTAAAATAGCTATTGATTAAGAGTCAATATTAGATAGCATGAGGTAAGTACTTCCATAGTACATAATCTTTACCAATAAATATTTTGTAATCTCACAGAAACTGCAAAAGCACCAAGTACTGAATAAAATACACAGCCTAAGTTGTCATAACCTAATATAACGCAATTCCTGGCAATTATATTACATCACATTTTCTTCATCACACTGCCTTCCAGTACTTACACTTAATAGCATCACTGAAAATTGTACCTTGTGCATCTAATGTGAAAGATGTGCTTGTAACAGAAAAAACACATACAGAAAAAAAGACTTAAAGACGTGTTAGTTAGCAAATTAGATGTGACTTCCTCGGGACTACGCAGCTGACAGCTGATATGCAGAAAGATTATACTTGAGACCGTCCCACGCTGTACATCTGTCATGGAAACTACACAGGGACTACTACATCCAGCTTAACGAGCCGAAGAAAGGCCCTGGCAAACTCAAGGAAGAGAAAGAAATGCAAGAGAACCACTGGGCTGTCTTTAGCGACGGGCAAAAGCATCAAAAGAAAGCGATAAAAGGGCTTATATCCTTGTGTACTCCCTCACTGACTGGAAAGGAAATATAATTATCTAGGTAGCATGCAAGTATCCTTAGGAGTATTATTTTACAAAAGCATTAGGAAAGTGAAAAATCCCATTCAAAAGTAGAAACACTTCCTGCCAACAGGATCTTTCAAACAATTGGATATCTACAGATATGGAATACTGTGGCGGATGCACTTGACTCCTCACCGTACTTCACGTCAGGCTGACTAAGGAGCAACAGCCTTCATGTCCTTGGGGTGGACCTGCAAGCTGACAAGCCCCTGGCTCACATAAAAAGAAGTGAAGGTGTCTCGAAAAATATCTCAAAAGGTGGTTTGGAAACCCAAAACCACAAGATAACCAAAGCACAGAACAAGACACCAGAGCTAAAACCAAGACACCTATCTTGTCTATACTATTGACCAGCAGCCAACCACTTCACCCTACACAAATCACCATCAGGACGGGCCCAATTTGAGCTCTCCCTGCATGGCAGCTCAACTGCACGCCAGGTGGCTTGAGCAGGGACACCTCTCAAGGTCTGAGGTTCCTTACCTGAGAGTAAGAGACCATTCCTTACCCAAGGCAGAGAGATCCCTTACCTGCGACAGGCCTCTGTCAGTTGCCGAGAGCATGCTGAATTAATACTGCGAAGCACTCCTTATCCATGTAGCTACTCAGTATTATATAAACTTTGTACGTGTAACTCCATTAGACATAAAGAGTTGACCAAGTCTGAGACTGAGACTGGATTCAGCCGCACCTCAGCTCTATAAGGAGTTTAGAAAGCAAGGTGGTCCACTCGGAACCTTGTAAGTCATCGGGAGGGTCCTCTTTACTCCCTGCGTTTCCAGTCTCTCTGTCAATCATTCTAACCTGATTCTGACTCCATTTTCCTTTGGATGTTTCTTCCATGCAGTAATTAACAAGGTGAACCTTGCCATCAAACTTACTGAACCTTGTCAAACCACTGTTACACTTTGTTAAATTCCATCAAACTTAATGACCTACGTCAAATTATTACTTCACCTCAGTATAAGGTATTGTTGCTTCTCTCTTTTGAGTGAGGTGCATTCCACTCGTCTGTGACAAATACGCACCCAACAGTGATTACCAGCTACAGCCAGCAGTTCACGCGTGACCACCGTCAGAAAGCGTATTTTCAACACCCTGTTACGATACTCTGCAAGACCTGAGCACGCTTTATGTGATCCCTTCTTCTCTTCAGGTGTAACTGCACTCCAACACGCATGACAACTCTGTAAGGTCTCCCACACCGACTTCCTGAACAAATGAACTGCTCCAGGGGCTACGAAAGCAAAGACAGCCACCAGAGCTTCACTCTCATCAGGTCCTGCTGAGTGAACACAATCCAAACACACAAACAAAACCTAAGTGCGCATAAAGAACTATAGCCCCATAACTCAGATGAAGTTTGCCACTGATATCAATGGGACCGAGATTTTTAAAAATAACTAGGAGACTAACAAAGAACACGTGACAGTGAGAATGTTAGCAAGTCTATTTCCTCAAGAGGTCAACGCTGACGTTCTGCTGACCTGCATTCCTCTTTCACTTGAGTTCACTACAATTTCTAGCAAGACATGAAGAGCATCTATGTGTTGCTGCATGCTGGCAAGCAAACTGTTTTCTGTCCCATTGCAGAGGATGAAGTCACATCAGATCACCTACAATTTTAAGAGACTATTTCCTTAAGTATGCATTACCTCGACAGCAGAAGGTGCCCCGCTTGTCTGTGTTTTGGGGGGATGGCTGACCGCAGCACTTGCTGGTTTCTTCTACAAGATAAAAGAAAGACACAATAAACATCAGAAATGCTGACGAAGAGAAGCCAAGTAAAACTACATAACTGTAATTCACACAGACTCATTTCAGACAGTTTTGCCCAGCCCAGAATAGGCTGAGTTCTCTCATACTGTTTTATGGATGATACGTAATCTGAGCTATCTCCTGTTGCAGAGCAAGTCCGTTTTAATTAACAGTTAAAGCGACAGTGTAAAGCCGTACAGACATAACGTGAGTGACAACACAGAGGCAACATGACATCTCAGGCAGGGAAGTAAAGACATAAAGCCAAGGGAAAAACGGTGGCTTTCCTACTTAGTAAGTATTCTTGCAACTGAAACAAAACCATGGCATTCCCTGTGAACTTCCAGGTTTCCATCAATGCAAAGCTGTTCTTAGCAGCTACCACCAAGTACTGCTGCAAAAACTCAGCGATTGCTGCAATCGCATCTAACGAAGACTGGGAAAATAAGCCATTAGTAATAAACACAGCAAAAAGCATCAGAGTTTGTAGGCAGCAGATGGGTAAGACCTATTCATTTTCTCTGTGAAGTGGAAGCTCAAGATTCATAAAGCAACTAAATTATTCATGCTTTAATTACTCTATACAAGCAGAGAAGTCAGCAGAATGACCAGAGATTCAATCACCAAACTTGTATGCAAACTCAGAAGCACCAGTTTTCAACTGATGGCACATCAACTGATGGCACACGCCATGGGTCCCCTGCTCGCTGTCTGGTCCAGCTCAGTGCTCACTGCAAACACGTGGCACTGGCACACTCATCCCGGGTGTGGGTCCTCCCAAAACCAGCATGTACCCTCCGCCCACCTGACACCCCTGACCAGACCTGGGGCCTTCTACTCACCCACAGGTCCAAGCTGGACGTTTGCTGGTGAATATCCACTCAGGGACGGTTTGGGGAGGACACAGACACTGGCCCCCCAGCAGCCGGCAGCAGGCTGTGGCTGTGACCCCTGCACAGCGCCCCATCCCTCAGCACCGTCCCACCGACCCCCTCAACATCCCACACCCTCCGGTTTCCATCCCCACCCCCTGCAAAGTCCCGCTTTGCTGCAGTTTCCCGAGAGCCCATCCGCTACTGCGCCTGACCGGGTTTGTTCCTGGTTGTTGCCTTCGTTGATGCCAATTGCTCTGGTTTTAGGTTTCTGTGCTTCTGTCTCCCTCCCCGTTCTTACCCTCTCAGCTAAGATAAACACCCTCACACTCCACATACCCAACTCGTGTCGCTGACCACGTTTGTTCTTATCACAGCCTCCCTCATCATGTGTCGGTCACGTTTGTCCAGACACCCTTAGAGAAGCAGACACCCCTTTCACACGCCCTTCAACCTCCACGACAAGGAACATTTTTCATTTCCTAAGAAAGCAGCAGCCTTCCAGCCCCAGGTGACAACGCTCCTGAAGGCAGGTGACGGAAGTGTGATGCATTACAGTTTTACAGAGACAATGCCAAGGTGCAGAACACCTTGGCTTTCATCTCTGATGCAGCACATCATCCAAAAATGCTTCAACTTTAAAATAAGTTATTAAGTTGTTGAAGGAACGTAAAATTTTAAGTGCTACCTTTCCATTTTCAAAAAGAAAAGAAAAAGAAAACATCAAGAAGAGGAGAGCTCTGAAGAGCTGTCTGCATTCAGGACATACCTTCAGCATCACAGCTCTCGATTTCCACCTCAAGCTCAGCTGAAATCACAACCTCTGGATCAGGACATCATGGTCCGTGGTGTTTGGAACTTACCTGTGGTACCTAAGACTATGCCTAACGTAACTGTGATGCTCTGAAAATCCACCAATAAAGCACTGTTGTGCAGAAGGAGTTTTTATGACACCTACCAACATATTCAAAAATTTCAGGCACAAGGCTAGCCTTTTTTAGACTTCTTTTCCCCCCTAGTCTGAACTAGGAAAAAACTAACACAGTGAAGTAAATACTTGTTCTGAGCATGAATTTATGTTAAACAGTTGAACAGTATTAAGAAAAAATTGTTACAGCAAACATTTCTCTGTTTCACGGCAAATGGAACAGCAACACAGGTACAGGTAGGAGAGAGAGAAGAAAACGAAGCAATTAAGTTCTTCTCTGGAGAAGAGAAAGACCACCTGGAGGTAAGCTACGTGGAAAGTTAAGCCATGACATCAAATCAGTATTCTTTACTGAACACTGACCCTGAGAGGCTAAGTAGAGTAATACATTTCAGTTCCCACGGCCGTCTTTCAACAGTAACTCCTTTGGTATCGACCCCTTAATGCATTTGTAAAAGCGCAAAAATTGGCCGCATCGTGCTACTCGATCCGTCCTTCTCTTAAGCTGATTAAAATAACGATGTTATGTGCTTCCCAGCATCCTCCTCACAACGCTCCCGCCAGGCAAACCAGCTCAGACACTCTTCATCAACAAATCCATCAGAGCCGGTCTCATCTTCCCCTGCTCCAAGAAGGGACGCGGTATTTTTTTTTCCTGTGACACTCAGACACAATCAGATGAAGAATCACCTTGCAGCTGCACTCGCGTCTCACTTCCCAACCTGATAATAGCAGAGCTCATGAATTATCAAAGCACAGCTTCGTTACGAAACAGAGGGATCAAGAGCCTGTACAGATTTGTCTGTGAAGGAATAAAAGCTGTGCCATATAATCCATTCTTCATTATCAGCAGTGGCCTTAAAACAAAAGGCCAAAACACTGCTTCAGAGTGGAATATTAATTCCGCCATCTTTCATCAAAGGGAGATAAAATACACGTCCCTTTGATATGTAGATTTTCCGGGGGAAGATGTGCATTAAAACTAGTGTCTAGAAATACAGATTAAATGTTCGTTTTGGTCTGTAACATTCAAGTGTTCATTATAATACTGCAATGAGAATGAATACAGTATGGTTGTTTTAAGCCAAAAAAACCTCAAAAAACCTACCACATGAAAGAGCACGCAATATGTCTTCTGCAAATGCTTTCGACAGCCCTAAGCAGCACTTCAGCCTCCACCTTTCAACCTTTCATTCAAGAACTGCTTGAGAATCAACTCCCCTCTGTTTCTTCCTGTGGTGGGAAGACTCTCACATCATAACAGCTCCCAAAGAGTACCAAAATTTAACTAAAATAAAGTTATTTTTTAAACTACTTTTTGCATCTTAGCCGAAGAAGAACCAGAACAGGAAAGGAAGACTGGCAAACAAACCATGCTGTACTCCTCAGAACCTCTTTGCTCCTCAGCCAAGGACAGATCCTGGCCGCACTCCCCGGCAGCCGCCGCCTGCCCCCAGCGTGACGGGGCGGAGGGGACCGACACCCCTGCCAGTCCCCCAGCACTCGGTGCAGGAGGGCAACAAACCCAACCAAACGATGCCATCTGAAATAAACAAGTTGGCACCAAAGTCGAAGGACACCTCACAAGGGCTGTAATCAGAGCTACTGCAGCACCTCCATGACCCAGACCAGCAGTGGGCACCCCAGCAGATTTTCACCAGTCACAGTATCTTTACTCAGCATTATGTCCCCAGTTTTTTCGGATAAGAAGTCCTGCACGACACGCATCAGGATTAAAAGCTATCACAGAAATCCTGACGTTAGAGCAAAGAATCAATTCTAAAAGGACAGTAACGCTTCGGCACCAATTACCACTGTCATCCTTTCGAAGTAAAGAATGTATTTCCTGTTCAGTAAAGAGTGACGAGCTGTGCAAGCAGCTCGTATTTTGTCTGCATCGCTGTAAAGCACGACTCAGAATGGCAGGATGCATTAGGGAGGGTCTCGTTTAATAGAGTACCTGGTAAAACACGGCCCCGCTCCAAACTGGGGCTTCAGATTCCTAGAATGCATGGCCCTGTCTTCCTTCTAACACCACATTCTTACGTTCAGACACCAGCAATGCACAGGCTAGATTTTTAGACCGATACAGAAGCTTTTCGTGGTATTTCTCTGTACAACAGTAAAACGAGAACAGGCCTTTCCAGGTTATGTGCAGTCAGCAACACAAGTGTGAATCCATCCAGAACAGCGTAGGGGGGTTCAGCGCAGAATCACACACAACAGGAGTGCTTGGTTTGCATTGATTTTATTAATTACACATGTGGCTGTGTACTAAAGCATACGGTGCCCCCCAGGACAGCCCTCTGAAGGGGCAACACGGAACACAGTGCTCAGGAACAGGACAGCAGGAGCATGCAACTCGTGACAACACAAGCCTGTCTTACTGACTCCAGCCAAAGTCTCACATGTCCCATTTCCCAGTCTCTGGCAGCAACCAACAGCAGATACAGAAGAAAACAAAAACAATGGTGTAGAAATAGGTCAGGTACATGTTGATATCCCTTGCAAATGCTCAAACAACTTCTGGCCCAGGGACTTCTTAATTTCAGTGTATTTTATCACCTGCCCTGGGTTTCTCTTTTTGTCCCATCTCCCCTTGAAAGTATTAAGGTTTTAGCACCCAAAAGCTTCTAGAGCAGTAATGCCTTGATGACATACAAAGTCTGAAGCAGTCTGAAGCAGCTGCCCTCTATCTCAACGATCAGTTGGAGGGCAGGGAGCTCCGCCTGGGGATGGATGAGGAGCCGGCCGAGAGCTTTCGTGTCAGGATTAAAGGGAGGGGAGGGACAGGGGACGTTACAGTGGGGCTCTGCTACAGACCACCTGACCAGGAAGACCAAGCAGATGAGGTCCCCTATAGACAGACAGGAGCAGCCTCAAGGTCACAAGCCCTGGTCCTCATGGACCTTCACCACACCAGTATCTGGTGCATAAGGGAAGAGCAACTGATGCAATCGACCTGAAGGCTACGGAGATGATCAGAGGGCTGGAGCACCTCTCCTGTGAGGACAGGCTGAGAGAGCCGGGGGAGAAGAGAAGGCTCCAGGGAGACCTTCTTGTGACCTTTAAGTACTTAAAGGGAGCTTATAAGAAAGATGGGGAGAAAGTTTTTAACAGGGCCTGTTGTGCTAGGACAAGGCTTAATCACTTCAAACTAGAAGAGGGTAGATTCAGACTGGATATAAGGAAGACATTTTTTCCATAGTGGAATAAAGGGTGGTGGAGCACTGGCCCAGGTTGCCCAGAGAGGTGGTGGATGCCCCATCCCTGGAAACATTCCAGGCCAGGTTGGCCGGGGCTGTGAGCAACCTGATCTGGTTGGAGATGTCCCTGCTCCTGCCAGGGGGGTTGGACCGGGTGGGCTTTAACGGTCCCTTCCCACCCAAACCATCCTGTGATTCGATGATCTGAAATTGGTGGAAGGGCACACATAAGCTGAAGATGATGTCAAGATGAGGGGTAAAGCAAAACCACACCAGCTGTCTCACATGCTAATGCTTTACATACAAAATTGCTAACAGCCTTGGAACACCAGGAAGGAAGGAGAAGAAAGGCAATTTCCTATTTCATACAGTTTACGATGCCATGCTGCAAACATGTTGACTCAGGACCATGATGTCAAAACACAGCAAAGAAAACAAGGACAGCTATGGGAAAACAGCAGCACATCACTCAGTTTTACTGCACGGCAGGGGCATCCCAGCTGCAAATATCTGCAACAGCTTCAAGTGCATGAGCAACCACCAGTTCCAACAACCATAATTTCTTTTCTGTTAACATCTACCACACACACATCCACAAGGAATGAAAACATTAAATTAAAGTTGATTTAGATTCTGAAGGTGTGTCTGATTCTCTTTAGAATGTGAATTCAACAAATGTAAGGTTCGGAAATCCAAGACATAAAGAGTGACTTGACCCTTGGTCCTTGAGCAAGGCCCAGTACAACCATAACACACACACAGACCCCCTGACAACTGCAATGACAAAGAACTGCCTATATCTTCTTCCAGTTACATATTCTAACAGACCTGCAGCTTCCAACGCCATCCCTCCAGCACATCTTTTGCCTGTTTCTAGAAGACACCATGTACAGGTACACATTCAGTTGCTCATCGTTAGCTTGACAGATTACGTGTAGCTCAATCTAAACCTGACCAATCCTGTAGCAAGGGGATCCAAAGCTTGAGTAGCACTGCTGAAACGAGGCAAACCAGGTACGACGGTACCTCTCCTTTACACATTAGGTAAGTAAGTGGAGCAGACCAATATTTCCAGTAGCAACATGGCCCTGCACAGCAGGATATCGCAGTCCCATCCCTTCCAAAACCCTGCCACAATACACGTGGAAGACGCAATTGTGCTGAGTATTAGTGCAACCAAAGGGCTTCCCAGTAACCACCACAGCCTAGATCAGGGTTAAAGTCAAATGGGTGCACAGCCCTACGGCCACGTCTTAGTCTTTGCTTTCAGGAACCAAACAGGCTAAATTCAGTATTCTAGGAGGAGCAGTTGGAATCCTGGTACTGCGGTAAGCTTTATGTTTCTGGCCACTGAGCAGGAGAGGCGAGAGTGGACCCTTGGGAAGAGAAGCAGGGAAGGGCTGTGTGCATCCCTTACTTCCCAAGCTGGAGAGCGATCACGCAGAGGTTGCTGGAGACAGCTGCTGAACTCACCTGTTCGTCTCCTCCAGCCAGTCAGCAAGCTCTAGCTGCGTGACTTCGGTGTCAGCCGCTCCACTGCAGAGCAACGCAACGGATTTCAAAAGCTTCATTTTTAAGCGAGGAGCAGACATCAGCTGCAGCTGCCAGCTGGGCTACGGATACCATGCAGGAAGGGAAGTCTGCTCCATGATTCAGAGGGAAAGGAAAGGCTCACCGCCTTCAGTGAGTTCATGGCTTCCACTCTGAGCTTTGAGGGCACTGTTAATCACACAGCTGCGTGCACCGGCCTGGTACTTGGCGACAACCTGGTTTCTTTTCTCCCCTGCTGAGCAGCTGGATGACTTTAAGTAAGGCAACCCCTGCTCTGGGCTTCAGGTCCTCACCTTCCCCGCATTTTATCCACGTCACTCAGATAATGTGTCTAGTCTCCTTTATACAATGCTTTTAAGATCTAAGGGTGAAAGTACTGTGCAATAGCTAAGCAGTAAGTCACTGGAATACCAAAAAGTAAATACTTTCTGAAGAAACAATCTTATGAACTGATGTCTGCTGGTACATCATAGGTAAAGTGTACATACTCCCTGCTATGATTGATTCCAAAACTCTTGTTTTATTAAATAGGCCATCTTCACACTAGTAACTCCTAGATCTTTTAAAGCATTATTTTATTTTATTGTATCATGATGTTAGAAATGGAAAAATCTTACGGAGCCACTTAATCTCCTCATCACCTCCGTGCAAGTGCACGTCTTACCAAGCAGGTTTCTCTTTACGGTGTGTTTTTTTCAATCTACTGTTAAGTGACCAAGAAGGAACGGGTAAAGAAGCCTATTCCACACCTTGACAGTATTCATTCTGAGCCCTCCTTGATGTCATGGCCAATTAGTGTCCCCTACTCAAACCTGTGTCAGCCCTTTCCTGCCTTTACTTTTCAAAGCTATACTCCTCTTCTCTCTCTCCTTCAGGACTACGTACCCAAAGAATCTGAGAGAAAGAGTTACTTATTGTGATTTTTAGCTAAACAAAGAGCATGCGGGCTTTTACAGTTTTTCCTTCAATATGAGTATGAACTCTTCTAAGACGTTCATATTTCCTTGTCATTTTTATAATGCGTTACCAAACCTCTTCTAGTAGGGAGGTGAAGAAACTCAATACTCTAGACAAGGCTGTCTACATCTACAGACAGATTACAAATTTCTGCTTCAAAAATTTAAGACTACAGGAATAACCTCCAACTTTTAAACAAGAATATAGCACTGCAGACTCTTGGAAAAGCTGTACAAAGATTTGGAGTTGCTACCTCAATGCTCAAAAAAATTAGTGTTTTGAAGGTAGATGTGAACTATGGTGGAGCTAATGGTGTTCAATGGGCCTAAGGAAAAGTCTTTTGGTCTACTTTCACTTTTAAGCACTGTAAAGGCAATGCAACAAGTCAAAGAAATACACAAGAGGAAACACACAAACACAACTCTAAGGACTCACAAAGCACAAGCATCAGGACAACAAACTTAGCAACAGCCTTCTTTCGCTAGTTAGAAACAGGACTTCCCAGCGAGAGGTTAGACAGTAACTGCACAGCCCAAACTACAGGCTTCAACTCCCACCCTTCCCACAGATAAGTCAGCACTTCTGTACCAAGAGCAGCAATGTGCAGTCAAAAAATTTAGCATTACACTAAGAGTGTATAAAAGAACAATGCTATTTAAAAAAACACTAAACTGTCCAGAGAGGAAAGGAGGAACGTGTTGCCAGGCTAGACAAGCCTTCCTTGGTATTTGGACAGGAAAGAAACGTAATTGCTTTAATCATCTACTTCAGAGGACAGCAGTAAAAGCGTTTACTAGCCTTGATTTGCAGGGCAGTTAAACACGCCACAGCTTACAGAAAGTTATCTTCCAAACAGCTTCTGCTAAGAACAAAGTATCAGGCACACCTATTTCTGGCTTCCTGCATACCAGCAAGTAGACAACTAGGAACAGATGTCTCCACAAATCCTCCTCTTTCTGAATCTGCTGTCAGCCCTCCTCGGGGAAGCACCGCTCCTGCATGCCCTGGCAGAGGCTGTTGGTGAACTACAGATCAGCAGCGGCCTGGACGACACCTCCTCTTTGCGGTACCAGCCCGACTCTCCGTGGCACACAGGACCCACCTCCGAGGGGCTAACAGGGCTGGGAGCTGCTGGGAGAGAGCTGACCCTTCAAAGTACCGCTCCTCACACTGCTCAGACTGTAAAGTTGCCTGTGTAAGCTCAATGGTATAACCCAGCAAGGACTCCTGACCTCTAAATGCTAGCTCCTGAGGAGGCAGTATCTTGAAAAGTAAGTTTTTTTTTTTCTGAAATACAGCACTGACCACATGTTTGCAAGTGTGTCAAGAGATGGCGCAGACATGCAACATCTATGTATGAATTTGGATTTGTATCTCTGGAAGAAAAGCCAGAATGCAGACCAGGTGCAAAGCACCACGGCGCACTCACTTCCTCCGTACTTCTGGACAACCGAAAAACCGGGATGATCAGGTGTGCCCCACGGTGTGCCCACACTGCAGCGAGATCACTTCCACCGATGCTAACATGAAGCACTTGTGAAAGGATGAACAGAGCAAAGAAGTATTTTCAGTAGGCTGCTCAGCAGCACAAGACAAAACTACTAACTCCTGGAACAACTGATGAGTCACTACAGTTTCCAGTTAATTATCTGAAAACTAAC